>APFE030985142.1:30274-78132 GCA_000404065.3 Pinus taeda
GAGTCTGTGTCGATCCCTAACTAGCAACTTGACCAGATTATGTGTTATTTTGATAGTTGATTTTAATTTTTTCGTTATAATAGATCAATTCACCCCCCACAGTGTGTCAATTTCATGGTTGATTTTATAGATTTCATTGCAATGGGTTGAGTTTTCCTACATTGTGTGTCAATTTGATGGTTGATTTTTAAATTTTCGTTGCAATGTGTCAAACTGTCTTATGCTAAGATTTTAAAATAGTTATACTTTTAGCATTTAAAAAATAAACTACTTTGGATCGAAAAACGCTCTAGCTCTACATCGCTAGGGTTTGGGCTCGCCTCTGTATTGGCGCACTCGGGTTCATCTCTGGCTCCTCGTAGTAGTCGCCTTCCGCCCAGTGACAGCATACGACGGATATACTCTGATCTGCAATGAATCACCCCAAGGGGGGGCTTCAACGCCTTCCCCCTTTTCAGAAAGCGATCCTCCAATGGCAAATACGAACAGGCCTGTGGTTGCAGATAAGGAACATGGTCAAATGGGACCCCATGGTGCACGAAACAACAAAATATTCCACAGAGCAGTCTGACAGAAGTAATGAAGAACAAGAGGGAAAGTCCAAGCAACAGGAATCACCAAAGGTTACCTCAGCAACATGTAGACCCATAGTAACTGAACGACCAAAAATCGAACTTCCCAGCCACAGAAAAATGGTTAGATCCAATACAGGAAGGACCATGCACTCATTGGAAAGTTTATTGGATTCTGGCCAACGGAAAAAGCACTGCAAGGATGGATCTCTATCAAATGGAAACCCAAGGGACATGTTTCTCTGCAGCTAAGACCAAAAGGGTTTTTTACGACAATTTTTTTTTGCATCAAAGATCAGAACATGGTCATGGATGAAGGTCCCTACTTCTTTAACTCTGATGGTCTGTATTTAAGGGCATAGAGGGAAAGATTCAACCCTGACCAGGAAGATCTCAGTTGGGTGCCAGTATGGATCAGTATGTACTCGCTCCCATCAGAATATTAGGATGAAGAATCTCTCAGAGACATTATGCAGGGGCTGGGAGAGTTCATCAAAATTGCTGAAGGAACGAAGTTGCGTAGATACACTTCCTACGCCCGCATCTGTGTCTTTATGCACCTGGACAAAGCCCTTCCGGATTCGGTAAGCCTCTTCCATGATGACTATGAATGGATTCAACCCTTAGATTTTGAACATGTTCCCTTTCGATGTCGTAAGTGTCATGCATTAGGGCATTTGTTCCAAGATTGCCCTCTAAATGCCAAACCTCAAGCCTCTGAACCCTCAGGCAAGGCGGGCCATGAGGGCTTCACCAAGGTTGCTAGCCATAAAATAATGCATAAAAAACCTACCTTTGGAGAAAAAACCCAGCAGGACGTCGCCTCGACCCCCTCCATGGGCAACAGTTTCAAGGTTCTTGCCAAAGCTTCAGAAGAACCACCCCAGGAATCCACGCCAACCCCACAGTTGATTATCCCCACTTCTCTGCCCCCTCTTTCTACCTCCTCGCCCTCACCCCTACCTCAAAAAGTCCTCATTAGAGCTCCTAAGACTTCTGAAATGAACCCTGATAGGAAATCCAATGAAATGGATGTTGATGCTCTCCCCAGCCAATCTTTGCACCTTACTCCCACCTCAGTGGAAAGCAGTCAATCGTAACTCATGGAGGTAGATCCAGAAAGCATAGATATAGGCGGATTAGACATTTTTGAGCTAGAGCAAGTATGTAGAAAGAAGGAATATGATAAGATTCAATCGCATCAGCTCAATACCTTGGAAGTTATCATATCCAGGGCCTATTAGCAGCAACAATTGGGAATACAATCGGGCAGTCAATGGGATGGAAGCTTCCTTCCCAAAGATTCCAAAAAATGCAGAAGAAAGATAGACCTCCAGAGAACTATTGTCATAGGGAAAATCCTGGTTGACTCAGGCAGATATGCTAAGTTGACCAAGTATTACAAGCCCACAACTAATAGTGAATCATGAAGCTCACTTCATGGAATTTAAGAGGGCTCAATAGCCCCGGGAAACTCAGAATGATAAAAAATATGATAAAGCAAGATCAACCTCAGAATTTCTTTCTACAGGAAACAAAATGTAACAGTAACACTTTGGGAAACATCCTCTCAAAAGCATGGCCTGGTTGTCAATCGGTTGCAGTGGATGCTTCGGGAGCATCTAGTGATTTGGCAATTTATTGGAACACGCAAGATATAACTCTTTCATACTTCCATGCCTCCCATCACATCAAATAGGCCACGTTTCATATAGTCGGAACCAATATCCATGGGCATCTCACTAATGTTTACTTTCCACAGGAAGCAGCCAACAAAATCACTCTTCTAGACACAATAGAAGCTCTTAACACCAACAGGGTTCATCCTCTATGGATCACTGGAGGAGACTTCAATGTGATTACCAAATTAGAGGAAAAGAGGGGAGGTCGAGCCAAGCTGGAACAGGAAAATGACCACTTCAAAGAATTTATCCAAAACAACTTGCTAATAGATATGCAATCGTCCAATGGAATCCACACTTGGAGAAATCGCAGGGCTGGGCGGTACCAAATCGCTTCAAAGCTCGATAGATTCCTCATCTCGGACAACGTAGTGCATCTCGACGATGATCTCTCTGCATCTATTCTCCCTTATTCGGGCTCCGACCACTGGCCAATTTCTCTCCGTGTCAAAGGCCAGGAAACTCAACTAGGTGTCCATTCCGTTTTGAGGCTTTTTGGCTCTCCCATCCTGCCTTCAATGATCTTATTAGAACCTCCTGGAACAACTACCCAGTGCCTGAAGGATTAAAAATTTTCCAGTTCCAACAGAAACTCAAATTCTTGAAAGACCAAATCAAACGCTGGAATCAAGAGACTTTCGGCAACATCTTTAAGGCTCAACAAGATCTACACAAAGAAATGAGAGATCTCTAGTAACAGATAATCGTAGAGGGACACAAGGATGGCACTTTGGAACTAGAAAGGCACCTTCACAATCAACTGGAGGAGGGGAAAAAGCAGGAAGAAATTCTTTGGAAGCAAAAATCTAGGATGCGATGGCTGAAATATGGCGAAAGGAACACTAAATTCTTCCACAGAACTAAAATTCAAAGAAGAATGCACAATACAGTCTCTTTGATTCAAAAGAAAGGAGGGGAAAGAGTGGAAAACCATGTTGAGATTGAACAGGAATTCATCAGTCACTTCCAGGAGGTCCTTCAGGAACCCCAAATTGATAGACGGCCTACCATTAAAAAGATCACTCAAAATGTGCCTAAAATTATCACAGAAGAACACAACCGGCTCCTTCTTCGACTTGTTTCGCCCCAGGAGGTGGATCTGACCATGAAACAGCTCAAGGAGGGAAAAGCCCCTAGTCCGGATGACTTCACCACTACTTTCTTCCACTCCTTCTAGGATCTTATAAAGGGGGAAGTGTGGCAAGTGGTGGAGGAATCACACACTCTTCATTGGATGTTGCCCTCTCTCAATTCAACTTTTATAGCCCTCATCCCCAAAGAAGAGAGTACCATCACACCAAAAAAAATTTGCCCAATTTCTCTTTGCAACGTCATATACAAGGTTATATCTAAAGTCATTGCCGACAGATTGAAGCCGCTTCTGCCTTTGCTCATATTGCCTGAACAATCTGGATACATTGAAGGACGACAGATCTTGGATGGCATTATCCTCTCTCATGAGATCATACACTCCCTCAAGAATTCCAAATAGGCAGGTATGATTCTCAATGTTGACCTCTCCAAACCTTTTGACAAGTTAAGTTGGACTTATATTCAAAAAATGTTAACTGCCTTTGGTTTTTCTCCAATGTGGGTTCGCTAGATTCAAAACTTAATTTCTTCATCCTTCTTCTCAATCCTCATAAATGGCATTCCATCTCGACTTTTCAGTCCCTCCAGAGGCATCAGGCAAGGAGATCCCCTCTCCCCATTCCTTTTTGTTCTAATGGCAGAAGGTTTGGGTCGCCACATCAAGCAAGCCCTCCTCTCCCAGCATCTCAAAGGAGTATCCATTCATAATTCCCCAGCCATCACTCACCAACAATTCGTTGATGACAACATGCTATTCGGGTACCCCTCTGTTCAGGAAGCTTCCATATTTAAATCCATATTGAATGATTTCTCTGAGGCTTCAGGAACAAGCATAAATAAGGCTAAATCGTAGATTTTCTTTTTTCACACCCCTCCAGTGACCCAACATGCCATTTCTTGCATTCTAGGCTTCCCCATAGCCTCCCTGCCTTCCAAATACATGGGCGCCCCCCTTATAGACTCTGCAATCAAGCACGCCTCTTGGCGTATGCTCCTTGAGAAGCTGGAATCATGTCTCTCTTTATGGACGCACAGAACTCTGAACATAGCCAGCAGATTAGTGCTAATCAAAGCTGTGCTCCAGGCAATGCCTCTTTATCTCTTCTCAATCCTGGCAGCGCCTAAATGGGTCCTTAAAAAAATTGGAGCTCTTCAGCGCGATTTTCTCTGGGGTGCATCTGGCACAAATCGCAAATGGGCCCTAGTCAAATGGACTACAACCTGCAAGCCAAAAGAAAAAGGAGGCATAGGTCTGCGGGATCCTAGTCATAGTAACGAAATCATGGGTGCTAAAATTTGGGGGCAATGGCTCTCAGTGCCTAACAAGCCTTGGGCTGCAATCTAGACGGCCAAATACGCCAATCACAGACCAGCGGAGGAGCTGATTAGATTCACTCCTATGGAAAAAGGATTGCTAATCTGGAATTCAGCTAAACAACACTTCCTGCTGATCCAACAACATAGTTTTTGGGAAATCAGAAATGGTAGCTCTGCCCGATTCTGGATGGACACCTGGAATCAGCTCCCAAAGCTCAAGGGCATCCTCAGCCCACCGCCAAGTCAATAATGGGAGGAACAACAAAAGGAATCTGTTAACCAATAGTGGATTCCAGAGATATAACAAGGTTAAAGACATGGAAGCAGACCGACAGGCTGATCAGCAATGCTAATGACTAGACTAAGGAAGTCTTGGAGAGTGAGCTTCAGAAACGACGTACCAGATACTCCGAGGGCAAAGACATCCTAAGATGGGGATACACCCCTAGAGGCTCCTTCACTACCAAAGAGGCTTATAAGATCTTATGCAAAGATTCAACGCCTCTGGATCCTATATGGGGAAGAATATGGGCTCCGAGCAACTGGCCCAAAGTCTCTCTATTTCTCTGGCTTGCTGGGCACCGAAAAATCCTTACCTGAGATAATTTAAGAAAGAGGAACTTTCAGGGACCCTCAATATGTCCCAATTGTCATACTCAGGAGGAATCGCTTCAACATCTCCTGGACTCCTGTTCTCTGGCCCATCAACTGTGGGAGAAGGCTAGCTTTCGATGCCAAAGAAAATGTTGAGTTTCTGAGGATATTATCAACTCCATTTACCTATGGCACTAAAGCCCTTACAAAAGTGCAATTCTTAATCAATTATGGAGCATAATACCTGGCCTTCTCCTATGGACAATATGGAAAGAAAGGAATAAGTGTGTTTTCAAAGACCAAAGCACGCCAATAGAAATCATTTGGGGCAATTTTTGTCTCAATCTAAAAGAGACCTTGGCACTGAAGTCTTGGCTTCCGGATGACTTTCCCACGCTGGAAAATGAGGTAGCCATTTGGGAGAACTGGACATTCAACTCCCTCAACCATCCCCCACCTGCAAACCTCCAGAAAGCATAAACTTCAGAAAGCACTCTTGGTCACCCCCTCCAAGGCATAGTTTCAAGCTCAACTTTGATGGAGCCTCCAAGGGCAACCCAGGCAAAGCAGGATTTGGTGGCATTTTCAAAGATCATAAGGACTCGCCCCTCCTTATCTATTTTGGCACCATTGGATGGGATACGAATAACTCAGCTGAGCTGGAGGGTCTCTGGCAAGGAATACTCCTCTCCCAGCAACATGGTTTCCATCCTCTGGAGATAGAAGGTGACTCCCTTATCCTTATCAACTTGGCCAACCAACTGCTCAATGGAGCTCATGCGCATAAAATCGCCAACATCTGGAGACTTGAAGCATGACTGGATACCATAGAAAAATCGCTCAGCACCAACCAAGCAATCATTTTCAATCATGTCAAGCGGGAAGGCAACAAGGTAGATGATCTTTTGGTCAACTTGGGAGCAGAAACTGGGCATTCTCTTCTCACTGTTGCTCTCAACATCATACAGAATCATGATCAAGAATAGGAATGCAAACTCTAGTCCAAAAGGAGGCAGCTCCCCCGGATGTGGGTGACTCGCCAGCAGATTAATGTGATGGGACAGGGGTGGCACGAGAAGGGACGCCACCTGCCCGTCCTGTACAGTGAAGATTACAGTCGGTTGATGGAGGATCCTTGGCATTTGGTTATAGTGGTGTTTAACAGCTTCATTGCAGGCGACTTGGATACTACCAGCCTGTCCCTCGATATGATTTTCACCTCCGCACGCTTTGAGTTGCTCTGGACTTCGGCTCTCTTGAATGCCATAGCAATGGTAAGTGCAATTCGAGGCGGGACTGAGGTTAATAAATTTAGCCTCTACCATAGGATTGCTTTGAAGCCTCTTATGTTTTGTTGGTCGGGTTATGGCCTGGTGGATGCTGGCTCTGGCAGATTGACAGGGGTGCCTCAACTGGGTTTCTGTTCTGATAGACACACAGTGCTGCCTCCGTCAGATCCCTGGTTTTTCTCTAAGGCATTGGGCTCTCGTTTGGTTGAATGTTTGATTTGCCTGTGTTCTGCTTCAGTGGTTGCTCAGTCTTGTCCCCATAGAGCCACTGCTGCTTTCATTATGCCTCGGCTGTGCCATAGGATGAGATGTCGCAGAGGCACCCCTCGGCGAGTGCCCTCTAGCCCGACCTCCAATTCTCCCTCCCTCTCCAGCGATTTCACCTCTGGCCACTACCCTTGCACTCGCAGTGGGAGAGGGCATCTTCATCTTCCCAGCCATTACCCTGCGCCCCGTCCTCCAGACTCTTCGTCCTCTCCCTCCTTTGGCTCTGTGATTTTCACTTTCAATTGCTCCCTGAATCATCCCAGGATTACTGCTCATGTTTCGGTGTTCTTTCTCGAGGAAGCCTAGGAGGTGGGAGAGTCCAGCTCTCATCAGGAGGGTCCTAGTTCGGTCTTTGTGCAGGCTGTGGAGGTTCCAGCAAGCAATGCCATTGACGTGGTGATGGAGCCAGCGACCCAGGGTCCATCTGAGAATGATGCTACTCGTGCTCGGGAGCAGCTTGACTTCGGCTGGTGCACAATCGTGGAGGAGCCTCCGGATGCCTAGTTCATTCTATGCTGCTCTGTTTCAAGTCTGGCAGCCCATATTAGAGGGCAATTTTTTGTCAATGTTGATAATTTTTGTTAATGTTGATAAGCTAGGGTTCAATTGTAAGTTTTTTGGAATATCTGTAAGATCTGTATTGTCCAGAAGGTCATCAATGGTTCCCCTGCGTGGGATTGGTTTACGGGGTCACGTCCAAATTCTCTGTCTTAGGAAATTTTTCTGTTTCAATCTTCCTCTCCTTCTGGGTAGTTGCTTTAGACTTCAGTCATGATGTAAATTTACCCCTTTAATGTGAATAGAGTAGCTTTACTCAAAAAAAAAAAAAAAAAAAAAAAACTACTTTTGGTCTAATAACTCTTTCATTCAGGTGTTCATTTTTAAAGTTTTTTTTAGTCATATAATTTTTCCATAATGCCATGGTTGAAATATATTGAAAACTTAAGGTTTTTTGTATTCGTGATATTTGATTTTAATACCATGCTGAAAATTTATCAAAATTTTAAGGTTTTTTTGAGTCATGATATTTTATCTTTAATGTTATTGTTGAAAACAATTATAAATATTTTATCTTTAACTCCATGTTGAAAATTGTTGGAGTTTTAAGGCTTTTCAAAGACATGATATTTTATCTTTAATGCCATGCCTAAAAATTGTTGGAATTTTAAGGTTTTTCGAAGTCATGATATTTTCCAACATCAACACTTTTCATTTTCAGTGTTTTTTCTCATATTTAAAAATTAGTTTTCACTACAATTTTTAGAAAAGTGTTGAAAATTTACCCCAAAAAATAAGAAGAAAAAAGTGTCATTCTAACATACACACTTTTCATTTTCCAGTTGTTTTTTCATGCTTTTTGGGGTTTTTTGGCTAGAGTTCTCATTTTGAGGTTACATTTCTTGTTTGATGGTTACTTTGTTTTGATTTCTCATCTTTGAAATCACCCAATGATGGAAGATAAACAGCTATTGAGATAGATGATAACTATTAAACATTGTAAAATGAAACAAAAACTCCACACTATAAAGATCATTGAGTTACCAACTCATTAACTACTCAACACTAATAACTATCTATATAGAAACCATTAGATACCTAGAATAGCTAAATACGCCCCAAATGCAGGTTAACACAATGAAATACTCAACACAAAAGGAAAAAACATACATTAAGACATGAAATATCCTGGAAACCAGAAGAGAAAACCAACATTTAGTTAGCTTCGCCAGTTAGGATTGTATTATGCAACAATGGTCAGGTTTCTCTCCAATTCAACTCTATGATTCATAGTGAATATAGGCATCATTTTTTTTCTCTTCTTAGCTAAATAACCCCTTCTCCCTCTTAGAGATTCAACATATAGGATGGAATCTTAGTTGGGTGGATAACTTGAAGGTCAATCATTCCCAAATAAAAGTTGGTATTAACATTACATCTTGTGCTCGCCTTATGTTTTTGTTTAATTGAATGTAGGAGTATTGGTCATCAATCATGAGGACATGGGGCCCTTCATGCCAACAAGTTAGTCTCCTCTATTTTCCATAGCCTCAAACCTTTCCAATGTTGATCATTGTATAACATATACCATAGCCAATTGTATAAATTACAAATTGAAATTTTGTGTTTAATATTAAAGGTTATATATTCCTTCTAAATTTTTGAAAAATACTTCTTCTATATAAAGATATATATTTACATCAAAAACTCAAAAAAGGGATAGGAAGGGTACATATAGAAGATATTAAATATACAGGTACATATAAATGATAGTCAATTTTTTTAATAGGGTTGAGATGTGTTTAATTTGATTTGAATTGTTAATGAGAACCAATTGTTAATTGAGGGATTCAATGAAGGAAGATTAGGATGATAGAGTTAAGAAGATTCTTGTTAAATCTTGTCATAGAAACTAGGCTTTAATTCCACATAAATCTTGTGTCAGTGTTTCATTATTATGAAAATTGAGAAATTTAGGATTTGAGGCAGCCATGTGATGATGATTGGTATGTTGTTTCTTCTAGTAGTTTCTAGGAGTGTTGCTTCTAAGATCACATCTCGCTACCCACATAATATCATCTCCTCAAAATTTCTATTATAATTTTGTCAAATTATTTCTGTGAGTCATATTTGAGTCTCAGAACCCTCCCATACCATCTACACATGCAACTATTATAACCAAGTAAAATTCTAGTGCATACAAGCATAAACTAAAAAAATTCAATGTTGACCCATTCACAACCCTTGGCTCTATGCGGGGTCAATTAAACAAAGCATAATTTCCATTGATTGCTAAATTTTAAATTAATTAAAAATTTAATTGACCCCAAGAGAATAAAGATAATTGAACTCATGACCTCTTAATAGAAAATTAAGGTGCTTTGACAATGGGTACTTGAATAATTGAGTGCTTAACCCTCAATGGGACTAGTAAATACATAACATGATAAGGATAGTAAAAAATAATAAATAATTTCATCTCCTCGAAATTTATGTTCTAATTTTGTCATATTCTTTGTGTGAGTCATATTTGAGTCTTAAAACCCTCTCATGGTGTCTATGCATGCATACACTAAAACCATGTCAAATTCCAGTGCATATAAGCACAAACTAGAAAAAAAATCAACGTTGGTCCCATTCACAACCCCCTCTACGTGGGGTCAATTAATTAAATAATAATTTCCACTAATTGCTAAATTTTAAGTGAATTAAACATTTACCTGAACTTGAGATAATTGAATCTTTGACCTCTCAATAACAAATTAAGGTGCTTTGACAATGGGTACTTGAACAAGTGAGCACCTAACCCTCGATGAGGATAAATACATACCTCAATGAGTTTCTCTTGGTTTCAAGAATATTATATTCTCTACTAAACAAGGCCAAACACATGAAGGTGGAATCTTATATGGTCCCTCCAACCCCCTAAAATCACTCTCAATTCCCCAATACCCAATGAATCTACTATAAAATATTTGAAAACAACATAGTAAGAATCAAGAATAGCTACAAATTACTAAGGAAACAAAACATTAAAGTAAATTAAAGAGGCCAAATCAATTGGAAAAATATAAACATGTAACTCATACATTTCAACATTTTGATATCATTAATATTATTCTTCATCCAAGTCAACATTTGTATCATCTGATTCAAAATTGGTGTTGATCAAAGGATTGGCCATGTTGGCATCATCATCAATGTTATCATTTCCAATCATATCATCATTGTTATCATCATCATGAACATTGTCTCCTACATTTCGTTCGACTTCTTCAAGTTCTTTATCTGGTAGTACATTATCGATATCATCTTCATCTAGAACATTGTCTTGATTAACATCTTCTTGAACTTCTTTGATGTCTTCATTTGATGCATGAAGTAACTTCTCCTCTACATCATCTTCTTCTACCATATCATCTTCTTCCACTACATTATACTCTACCAACCTTCTTCTTGGAGCATATCTAACAACATATTACCAACCCCCATCTACCTAGAACATCTGAGTAAAATACTTGTTTGCATTGGCTTGGAAGAACATAGAAATTTGGTTCTTGCTCAAATGAACTTGTATTAACCATGGTAAATCTATTATCATGTTGAATTATAGTTCTATCGGGGTCACGTTCATTCATTCGTAACCTGTACTATTTGAGGTCGAACAAAACCAATTTGAAGGAATGAAAGTCACACTCAAGTATGTCATCCAAATACCCATAGTATTGATTTTCAGACATGTGGACATGCGTCACTTCTAGAGGAAACGTTAGTGACTTGGAAGACTATAGTTATCCCACAATTATAAGTTTCCTCTTTTCATCCAACTTTTTGATTTACGACCATTTTACCACATAGCCTTATGGTTTATATTTCAAACCATTTACTAAATCAATTTCCCTCTTCATAAGAGTGGTATGTCCTTTACCATGAGATTATATAACCAATCTAGACACCCCTTCCCTTGATAACCTACCATCATGTTGTATACATCTTTCAATCCATACCTTCATCTAGTCAATATTGTTTGAAATGTACATATGTATTGCATCCCACTCTCAACCAATTTATCAGAAATTCATAATTCACCAATAAATATTAGTTACCTTGGTCAATATTAAAAATTGATGAAAGAATAAAAATTAGATAGGTATGATATAAACAAAAATGGAAATTTACGTATATATTATAAAAAATCTCCACATTAAATATTTAATTACCTCTCACTTTGCTTATTCTACATTTCCCGAATATGTTCTCTCCTTTAAAAATTTTGATGGAGTTCACATCCCAAATGTGATCTACATGCATATTTGTTACTAAATTAGGAAGATATTGACTAATATACACCATGGATTGATATACCATATATCCCTCCATCATAGAACCCTTAGGACATGCTCTTTGTCTAACCAAAGCCTTTAATGATTTCAAGTGCCTCTCCACCATCCACATTGATCTTATATGTATAGGTACACACAATTCAATCTCCTCAACTTGGTGTATGAGGTAGTGTTCTTGTGCATTGGAAAATTTCATAGGTAGATACTATTGCATTTCACACATTAGACGAGGAATTTATCTCTTCTAATACTTTACATCTTCTTTATGGATTTCTTTCAATGACAACCATCTACATATGATGTAAGAAAATAACATTTTTCAATAAAACATAATATATTACATTATAAGTAAAAGACATGTAATTAAGTTGAACAATAAATTGAAAAAACACTTTGCATATAAATCACTACTTACCTCATGTACTTCCGTAGATCATATATAATTTGTTTGACAATGTTGTCAAAGTCATTTGTGAGAGATAGAGGTAGAACATGTTGTAACAATAAAAGTTAACTGTTATTTTTTTAATCCAAAGTAAACAAAAAAAAACTTTGAATATGTATACCAATATAAAAATATATATAACAAAATAATTACCTTAATGAAGGTATGCCAATCACGTGTTTTTACCCCGCCACCTTTATCTATTAGGATATTTTTTATGTTTGAAGAGAAACCTATGGGAAATTTAATTCTTCGAATGACCTTTTTTACATCATTTCTTTGCTTCTTTGTTAATTAACCATGGAAGGTTATTTCGGTCTCCATTGCTATTTGATCAGATCCCACTTTGCATTGCATGATTGGATTCCTTAATGTCTCTGCAAATTTTGATAATTCTTTCTTTATCCCTCCTACCATCAATGATTCGCCATAATGTTTCTGTCATATTCTTCCCAATATGCATTGTATCAAATAAGTGAACTATTCTTAGGTCCTAATAATAGGGAAACCTCATGAATTGAGTGAGAGAACTTTTCATTCCTTGTGGAAGCCCATTATTAATACCTTCAAAGCATAGAATAAATCACAACAATAATTTTCAAATATGATAAAATAAATTATATAAAAATAAAAAATGAAACATTACATATATGCTACATAAATAAATTGCATATCGTGATGATTTCTATTGTATTCCAATTTCCATAGGAGGTGTCATTGTTTGTGGTTTTAATCCAATCACTTCTTTCCCATTGAAAAGATGTTTTCAATATTGTGATACCTATGGTTCTTAGAAAGGAAGTGCCTATACTCATCACCTCCTTTCCTGAACTTTTTAAGTGAAAATATCTCATCTTAGGACCACAAAATGGACATGAAAATTTACTCTTTGTTTGAAGTCCTACATTAATATATGGGTTAATGTCAATTATATGAGGGATTATTTAGAAAACATGCATTATATTTTCAAATAATTATGTACTATTAAAGTGAAATATTGTAATGTTACATACAACAAAAATGTGTTAGTCCTAGAGCATCATGAATTGTCCATATAATTTTTCCATGGAATTGAAATTGCCTCTTCCTTATTAGTTTACACGTCCATAGCTTTAGTAACTCATCAATAAGAGGCTCGATATATAAATTCATATATTTAACTTGGTACTTACCTAGTAATTGTTTGAAATTACACATAATTACCAACATGATATGTATGTATATAAGTAAATAAACAAATATAAGAAAAAAGACAAATGAAATGTTATATTCAAAATATTAATGTAAACAAATACTTTGAACAATCATTGTCAACATTATGTCCTCTCTCTTTATTGACATCCAAGGAGAAAGGTTACTGTTGATAACAAAAGTTGGACACATCGAGTAAATAGACCTGCGCTCTACAAACGGATTAACACCATCAATTGCCAATGAATGCCTAACATTATGAGGTCCATCTTTAAAATGTGGTCATTTTCCCTCAATTTCCCTAAATGCATAACCATCTACATGGATTCGAAGAACATCATATCCACTTCTCTTCTGTACATGGTAATCCATAAAGTATGCTATGCTTTTGCACTTGAACAATCATTGAAAACATGGAATTATGTTAATATGACGAAGAACCTTTTGAGGTGCCTTTTTTTTAATTTAATCGGTTTGATATCTATTGCTCTGACATTGCAGGAAGTTTGTTTTCGATGCATGTTTTCCATGATATATAATATGATCATTAGGACATGCATCTATAGCTTGATACTCCATTCCAATTTATTTCATAATGGAATATAAATCTCGTTATGTGTGAGGTAAAATATTTGACAATGGTAATAAAATTTCACCTAACAATATACAACATAAAAAATCACTAGTTAGTATACAGAATATTAATTATAAATATTACATTCTTATTTTACACATTAAGGGAAAAAATCAACCTTTATGTATAATATGTGATTACACATATTACATACCATAGGATCTGTGTCATACAAATGTTTGAAAAACCATTCAAAACATTTAAATTCACTAGCAATACTATAGTGGAGAGAAGATTTGGTTTTGAGCCTACATAAAGTGGTGTTATCTCCTTTTCTACCAAAGGTTCATCAAGAATATTATCATCATTGTCCTCATCCTCATCATTGATTGGCCGAGAAAACAATTCTTGGATAATTTATCCCATCATCTTGAACTATGTTATTATTGTCATTTTTTTCCATAAGATCATTAACTTGATCTTCAATATTTTCTCCATGTTCCTCAGCGTGTACAACATTTATACTACTACTTGGGGAATTCGAACATCGGCTAGGGGGCAACTTAACTTTATAATTAGAAAACATTATGCAAATTAAAATTAGTTTACATAACAAATATTATAACAATATAAATTTTGACAAATACAATTAATATAAACACAATAAATAATGAATATATAGCTTACAAAAAAAAAGAAAAGATCGAGGATGTTTGAGTCGGCTCTCATGGTGAATGCTAGGGTTTAGCACCTTGAACCAGGCTCGTTTCTGGCTGCGGCCGTCTCTACAGCCGTTGACTGTAGTCTATGCGGGCATCTGTGAATCTGTCACGGTTTTTTCTATCAAGAGGTCGGGCTTTTCGCGGGCCTGGAGGCGGTTCTCTCTCGCCTTGCGGCCCTGACTCGCCGGGGTCAGTGGTTGACCTGCAACATGGAGGCGGGGGGGTCCAGTGGGGCCCCTACCTTCACGCAGATAGTCCAACAGAAACAGAATAATGAACAAAAAGAAGGGGTCAAAATTTCAGGGTTGGATAACAGTATTCAACCTGACAGTGGAGACAGTGCTCAATCCCAAGGGAATACTAACAAGACTAAAGAAACAACGAAGGGAACAGGCCCAGAAACTGATAACCTGACAGGAGCTAAAGACAAAAATCCTGTCATAAACAATTCCTCAGGAAACAGGAAACGACAAGGGCAGGATGGAAGAAAGCAAACAGGTAATAAACAAGGAGGGCCGGATAAGGAGGGGGAACCCAGTTCAAACCCCAACATTACATCCCCAAGTATTGGGGCCTACAAACCGAAAAAGACCAACAGCTTACGGGTAGTTATCACGGACCCGGAAATCCAAGCGTACAGGGAGCACATGGCCGAACGAGCCATCATCTGCAAGTTCATGGGCATCTGGCCATTGGAAAAAGCTTTGTGTCAATGGATAAAACTGCACTGGAAACCTCGTGGAGATGTTCAACTTCACTTAGGAGCCAAAGGCTTCTTCACTATGGTCTTCTCCAATCTAGAAGACAAGGATCGCATTTTTGAAGGTGGCCCGTATTTCATGGCTTCAGCAGGACTGTACATGAGACCCTGGAAGCCGAATTTCGCTCTGGAGAAGGAATCCTTCACCCAAGTCCCAGTCTGGATACGTCTATTCTCTCTCCCAATAGACTATTGGGGTTCGACAGCTCTGAAACAAATCGGTGACAAACTAGGTACGTTCATCAAAGCCTCTGAAGCTACTCTCCAGAAAAGATATACTTCCTATGCCAGGATTTGCGTCGAAATGGATGTCTCAGGAGCTCTTCATGAAGGGCTCTGGTTGGAATACAGGGACGAAGAATACTTCCAGGATATTGACTACGAGCAGATTCCCTTTCGCTGCCGGAAATGCCATGAACATGGGCATGTACTACGTGACTGCCCAAAGTTGAAAAAGGAGCATGAAACCGTGTCAGTTCAAGCCCACAAAGATACGGAAGTCTTCCTTAAACCTAAATCCAAACACAGAGCAAATAGGCGAAATAGTTTCAAAGGTAACGGGACAAGAAATATCCATAACAACCCTTTTGTGCTCCTAGACCCGGATACGGATTCAGAAGAAAGGCGCAAAACTCCAACCTCTGGAGCAGAGCATGAAGGAAAAAACATCCCCTCAGAGAAGAACTTGCAGGTTGAGAACCTCACTGCTGAGGTTCAAATGCAGGAAAGAACAGAGGATACGGGGGAAGATACAGACATGTTAACCAATGATGCGGGCAGCGAAGATCAAGAATGGGAGAATGCGCTGGCCAGAGAAGGACTAAACCTCCCAGCAATGGCCGAAAACTGGAAAGCCAACGGGATAGAAAACGCGTCGGAGGAAGAGCTCAGAATAGTTAATGACCTCTTCGTCGCAAGGCAAAAAGCCTTATTGGATAGACAGAAAAGGAAGCTAGGTGTGGCGAAGGGCAATAGCTCTCATTTGAAAAACCCCCCATGGAAAACATATAGTTCCAAACATAAGAGAAGAAGAGGTCGACCAACAAGTGGGGAAGCACTACAAGAGCTAGGCACGATCATGCTGAACTCAGGGAAAATGAAGGCACTCACAGCCTTCGATTTTTTCCATTAAAAATCCATCTTTAAATGAAGATAATATCGTGGAATGCTAGAGGGCTCAACAGCCAGGCTAAACACAGAAGTTTACATCGGAAGATTCAATGTCATAGACCAGAAATCATGTTTCTACAAGAAACAAAATGCAGCACCTCTAACATCACCAATCTATGCAGAAAACTAGGAGGCCATATGGAAGTCCTAGAGACTGAGAGTCAAGGCAGAGAAGGTGGCCTTGCCACTATATGGGATGCGAGGAACATCCAGTTGCTTTCGGCTGAAGCCAACAAGCACTTCATGGCATCTGTTTTTCAACCCATCGGTAATTCTAACTCTTTCCTCTGTATCAATGTTTATAGTCCTCAAAAATTAGAAGATAAACTATCCTTTTTAGATTCCCTACATAAATTAATCAGAATATATCCAGGCTCAAAATGCATCTTGGGGGGTGATTTCAATATGATCACAACCCTGTTGGAAAAAAAAGGAGGTCTAAGAAAATTAAGCAGAGATGCAGAAGCCTTTGCCACCTTCATCGAATCGGCCAAACTGGTGGATATGCTCCCCAAATCCAGCTCCTTCACCTGGAACAATCGAAGGGGAGGCGATAAGCTCATAGCCTCCCGCCTGGACAGGTTCTTAATCTCAGAAAGCATCATATTGGATGGCACCACAGCTGAATCGGACATCCTTCCCAGCAGAGGCTCGGATCATTGGCCAATCTCGCTCATTGTGGAAGTTTCCAGCACCCCCAGGAACAGACCTTTCCGGTTTGAAAATTTCTCGTTGGACCACCCCAACTTCCAAGAGATGGTTAAGAAATGGTGGTCTGAACCTCTGGAGCACAGTGGATCCAAAATGTTCAATCTCCAAAAAAAGCTCAAGATGACTAAACAGCAAATAAAAGAGTGGAACAAGACTGTTTTCGGTAACATCTTCCAGGAGAAGATTATTCTCGAGAATAAGTTGGAGCAGATCCATAAAGAAGGAATAGCAGGGAACCTTAATGAGGAAGTTCTAGAGCAGGAAAAACTCTCTTGCAGCAATGGCACAATCGCTGCGCTCAAGAAGAGACCTTATGGAAACAGAAATCTAGAATTCGATGGCTAAAAGAAGGGGAGATGAACACCAAATTCTTCCATAGATCGGTGCTAGACCGAAGAAGCAGCAACAGAATTCTAGAACTGAAAAATAACACAGGGGAAATCCTAAAAAATCATCATGAAATATCTGCACTGCTCGTAGACCACTTCAATTTGATTGCTCAGGAACCTCACATAGACAGGGGGAAAGCTATCAAGGATCTGATGGAAGCCATCCCGAAAATCATAACCGCTGACCAAAACTGGGCCCTATGCAGGGAGATCTCCATGGAGGAAACAGAGGAAGCTATCAGAAGCATGCCCAATGATAAAGCCCCCGGGCCAGATGGGTTCACCATCAATTTCTACAAAGCTTGCTGGTGCACTGTTAAACAGGATGTTTGGGAGGCAGTGGAAGATTCCAGACGATCGGGAACAATTCTCAAATCCCTCAATTCTACTTTTCTTGCTCTCATCCCCAAAGTTGAAGAAGCCAAAACCCCTGACAAATTCAAACCTATTGCCTTATGCAATGTCATATACAAGGTCATCTCAAAAGTAATAGCCAGCAAATTAAAAACGATTCTCCCGGGCATCATCTCTGAAGAGCAATCGGGATATGTGGAGGGCAGACAAATTTTTGACAACATCCTTTTAGCTCAGGAGATGATTCACTCCTTGCACTCAAGGAAAGTCGCTGGTATGCTTATGCAACTGGACCTCTCAAAGGCCTATGACAAAGTCAGCTGGAGGTACCTCGAGGCAGTCCTAAAAGCGTTTGGCTTTTGCAATACCTGGATTAAGTGGATCATGGCTCTAATCAGATCTCCCAGGTATTCTTTCCTTGTCAACGGAGCTCCTTTTGTTCCCTTCGCTCCCACCAGAGGAATCAGACAAGGGGATCCCTTATCACCTTTTCTTTTCATCATCCTTATGGAAGGCCTCAGTTGAACCATAGCTAAGAAGCAAGCGGAAGGTAAAATACAAGGTCTCAGACATATAAGATCGCTCCGGGCCACTACGCACCAACAGTTTGTGGATGACACTATGTTACATGGAACGCCCACAGTTAAGGAGGTGGTTGCTTACAGGGAAATCCTCGACCTTTTCAGCCAAGCCTCAGGTATGGAAATCAATTTCTCCAAATCAACCATCTTCTTTTTCAATACCCACCCAGCTGTCCAATCTCACCTAGCCAGGCTTTTAGGATTCAGGATTAGTTCCCTACCTTCGAAATACTTGGGGGCTCCCTTAACTCTCAAACCCTGGAAGAAAGATCACTGGGAGAAAATCCTAGCCAACCTAAAAAAGAAATGTTCTCACTGGACCTTCAGAGCTCTAAATCTTGCCGACCGACTAGTCTTAACCAAAACCGTCCTTCAAGCCATTCCTCATTATCTCCTCTCATTGCTCCCTGCTCCCAAAGGAATTCTACATCAAATAAGAAGTATCCAGCAGTCTTTCCTCTGGAGCGGTAATGGTGAGAAGAAAAAATGGGCTCTTGTTGCTTGGAGCAAACTATGCATGTCCAAATCCAGGGGAGGGTTGAATCTAGTTGATCCGGAGGTTATCAACCGCACTTGTGGAGCCAAATTATGGTGGAGATGGCTGGAAAACCCTACCCTACCTTGGGCCAAGCACTGGAAGGAAAAATATGTCCTGGATTGTGACACACAGGATCTCATCAGACTGCAGGATACCCTAGACGACTCTCCTATATGGAATCATGCCAAGCGAAACAAAAATCTCGTCCAGGATAACAGCTTTTGGGAAATTCGTAATGGCAGGCTGGCATTGTTCTGGGAGGATGCTTGGTAACAACTACCCAAACTCGACTCTCCTGAAGTGCTGAATATCAAGCAAGCTTATCAGACCCAAGGCAAATACACTGTTAACCAATACTGGCATCAGCACAGCACTGACGACAATTGGAGGGATTGGGTCAATTTCAACAGTGAGAATACAGGGGACATTAACCACACAACTCAAATTTTCAACGAAAGCATCCTTAAGAGAAAGATCAGAAAAACAGAAGAGGATGACAAACTCAGATGGGGTCTAAAGGGAAATGGAAATTTCTCACTGAAAGAAGCCAGAAATATTCTAGAAAGGAACGAACAGGGAAAGATCCTACCTTGGAGCAGCAAAGTATGGGATAATCTTTTATGGCCCAAGATCAGAATTTTCCTCTGGCTCTTAATGAGAAACAAGACCCTAACCTGGGACAACCTTTGCAAGAAAGGCTTTGTTGGACCCTCTCGGTGCCCCATGTGCCTTGAAGAACCAGAATCTTTAAACCACCTATTCAACACTTGTGAATGGGCTTCGCAATTATGGTGCTGGATGGAAGGGATCCTTAGCAGCTCAGACCGGAAATTGGACTCAATTCACAGCACCATTCTGAATTGGAGAACGAATTTCTCAGGCATACAGAGAGTCAATAACATCTGGAAATTGGCTCCAGGATTCTTACTTTGGTCTATATGGAAGGAGCGCAACCAAAGGATCTTCCTAGACGAGTACAGGAACATCAATTTCTCAAAAGACAGCATCATAACCAACATCCAGCAATTAATTCAAACTAAATGCAGAACAAGCAGCACTGAAAAACCTACAGGTCTGGACATATGAATTTTAAAAAGCTTCCGTCTGGAGGGAAGTGGATCTCACTCTGTTCCACAACACAGTACCCCTCAACCCTCCTTACGCGAGTCTTGGCAATGCCCACCGGACGGAGGCCTCAAATTGGATTTTGATGGGGCGTCGCGCGGCAACCCTGGCTTGGCTGGAATTGGAGGAGTTATACGTAATCAGCAGGGAGACATTATGCATATCTGTTACAGAGAACTCGGAGAAAGCACCAACAATGAAATGGAATTTGCGGCCCTGGAACACGGCCTCAGAATCGCAAAATCCTGAAATCTTCACAATCTTATTGTGGAAGGGGACTCTTCCCTGGTCATTGCCACTGTGCAAAAATTGCAAAGAGGAATTAAAGCTAACAAAGCCATCAAACACTGGAGATTAGCCAAAGTCACAGAAAGCATAGCTGAACTCTTGGGTGGCATGCAGGGTATTGTTTTCCAGGGAGTCCGACGTCGTGCAAACAAGGTGGTGGATTACCTGGCAAACTGTGGAGTTGACAGTCAGGGAAGAGGGTGGGACAGCTGTTGGGAGGAGGTAAACTGTCCAAATCTGAAAGCCCGATGCATACAGCTGGCGCAACTCGACGTGAACACCAACGACCGAGCCTAACCGGTAACGGTCCTTTTCACCGGCTCCGGCAAACTATCAGCCCGGACCCTGTGATACAGGATAAGAAGATGAAGGAAGCCCAGAACTTCCACTCCATGCAGGATCTGCAAGACAAAATGGATAAGCATTTCCTTGATGTGGGTCTGGACATCACCAGCAGGTTGGGTGGCTTCCCGCGTCCGGACGGCTTCCCTTAGACTCCGGCCCGCTTGGCTCAGTTTTGTGCGTCCTCAGCTATCCTCTGGTTGGTTTTATGTCCTCTTACATCCTGTGTCGTTTTCCGGTTTATGGCATTGATCATATCCATAATCGTCCTCGAGTCTGTATACAGATTTTGTGGTTTTTTTGTATCGGCCTTATACTGGCTTTGGTTTCTGGGCATACTGCAATCTTCTGTCAACTATCAATGATACACCTATGGTCCTAACTCTGCCGCCCTGCGTGGTGAGCTTTCCAGCTTCTTATCATACTGGCCTATGGGCTTTTTGTTTCTTGGCAGTCTGCTTCCTACGCCTCTGTTCTACAAGGCTGTAAGGTGCTTCTCTGGTTTCTGTCTGCCTTTGCAGACTCGATGTAAATTTTATTTCCACTGTTAATATAACTCTCTGATTTACAAAAAAAAAGAATATATAGCTTACCAAGGGATGATATTCCTTCAGACCCCCTTCAATGTGCCCATGTTTCCTATAATGTCTTTTAGTTATTTCTCTTAAAACTCTTATGGGACATAAGCCCCCACATTTAGTGCAAGGATAATAACATCTCCCATCATCCCCTTGATTTCCCCCCAACCAATGTTTCTTAACATTCTTCCCCACAAAAAAATTATGAGATGATTACGCTGTAAAATTGAATAGCATACTAAATTTATTATATTTTGTAATGCATTTAATACCTATATATATATATAATATATAAATAATATATATATAAATAAATAATAATATATAGAACATGTATTATAGTGAAAGTCGCAACATCTCTTAAAAGAAACATATTTATAAACTTACTTATTGCCAAAATTCCAGTGATAATTGACCAAATCAAAGTTGACTAGTCAAAAAGTGACTCAATGCTCCATTAATGGCACAATGGATAGAGGGATTAGAATTGCAATGCATTCAAGACATATCACTGAAATATTGATGAATTTAGGTTGATTTAAAAAAATGACATTAATTCTTTTAATTTTCAATGGTATGACCAATTTTAGTCATATTGTAAATAATTTTTCATTCAAATTTATTACTATATATAATAGTGTTACAAATTGGGCTTCCTCTTCATCTGATCCATGACTAGAGCTTTCATGGATATTTTTCTTGTTTGTTCCTTTATAAGCGACTTTAAATGTAGCTTCTCTTGATCCTAACTTCTCCTTCTCTATTCCCATTTCATATGTAGTGAGAGTTCCATGAAGAATGTCCATATTCAAATTTTGAAGGTATGATAATTCCTCTATAGTTTAAAATTTTGGATTCAATCTTGAGGGAAGGGATATTAATATTTCGTGAACAAGTTTGGATTCCTTAATTGTCTCACCAAGGCCTCTGATAGTGGTTATTGTCGCATCTACACAAAGAAAGAATGTTGCAACATTGTCATATTGATATATTTTAAAACTTTCGAACTGACTTCTATAAGTTTGCAGCTTAGCCTTTTGTACTTTTTCATCTCCTTCATAACTGCTTTGAAGCTTGTCCCAAATTTCTTTGGTTAATTTGCAATGCATTACTTTGACAAATTTTGTGTTTGATAATCCACTTAATATGATTTGTTTTTTCCATTGCATTACTTTTATATATTACTTTACCATTTTCATCAATTTGAGGAGTTTTAGGCACCTAATAACCATTTTCAACAACTAGGGCCAGACCTTTGTACCTAGAGACATAATATAAGTACTCATTTTTATTCTCCAAAAGGCATAGTTTGATCCATCATTAGGAGAATTTTGAGGTAAAAAAGGGGCCTAAAAACAAAAATGTACTAACGAAAGTAATTTTAAAAGAACCAATAGGATTCAAGATGTTGATGTCATCCCCAAGGGAATATATGTCAGAGGGAAAAGAAGAAAACTACTTTTTTATTGTATTTTTGAATTATCTCCTTATATGTTTACTCAAATTTCAAGTTTAGGCACTTGTTGGATGTGGAATCAAATTTCATATCTAATGAGTGTCCACTCTACATACTTCTAAGTATGCCCACATAACTTTTTTTTTGAAAATACATGAAAAAAGTGTGTTCAACACACTTTTTTCAATACATGAATATCCATGAATTCTCATGGGATTGTACCCAACACTGGAAGAAGGACATCCTAGTGCAAAAGCACCATTGTAAGTGTATGAAATCATTGGCACAATGACACTAGTAGGGTTGATACCCCAGGGTAAACTAGCCCCTCCAAAGGAAAAAAATCCTCCAAAGAAAGGCATCCCTCCCAAGGTTGAGATGTTCCTTCAAAAGAATTAGTGCCATCAAATTGGGTAGAGGCAAAAGTAGATCCCCCATACATATTTCTTGAAGAGAAGATACCCATATTAGGTAAAGAAAATTTTGAAATAGATGAGCTAGGTGGAAACACCCCAACTCCCATTGGTTGACTCAAGTTTTCCCCCATTTCAAACACAAAGGTGGATGAAGGAAGAGATACAAACAAAATTGGAAACATTTTAGGGGTTACTGAAGAAACTAGTGGAATGTCCCATGAAGAGGATAAGGGTGTTGTCAAAGTAGGATAAGTGGGTCCTATCATGTTGATCGGTGGTAATGTAGACATAATAGAAGATACTCCCAACATGGAAGGTTATGAGGAACCCATCTCCCCCGTGGTAGATGCACCACTCTCACTGACATGGGATTCCATAACAAGGAAAATGCTTTAGATTAAAAATCTCTCAACTGCACAATTATAGGGCCAAAAGGGTTGGTCAAAGGAAGTTTGACAAGTGCTATCAAGTTTTTGTCAATAACTTCAATAGTAACTAAGTATTCTCTCCCAGAACCAAGGTCATCCCCTCTAACCTATGTGTGTTTAAGTCCTATGTTGTCAATGTTATATTTTGTCTCCTAGGTGGTGGAATTTCCTCTTCAGGAAAAATGTTTAAAATTATTTAAGAAAATCAAACATTTTGGTCATCCATGGTGAATATATTTTATTATTTAACTAGTTAATGTAAGACACCACTATGGCCAACTAGACTCAGACCAAACAACAGATGCTATCAAATATAAGGAAATATTATGCAAACCAAGAGAGAAAAGGGATCTTCCCATAGACATAGCTTAATTGATCAAGGCCTAAGTTAGTTGTTAAGATATGGTTGGGAAAGTTATGTTGGCCTCCTTTTTAATGGCACTTACACCTAGTGCAAGTACCCTTAATTATATGTGACCATCCTCAATGAGAATCAAGTGAGTTCTAACCAACGTCTACCCTAAGTATAGTCAGGACACCCCCCTTGTTGTAGCAAAATTCTACAAGACCAAAAAAATTTAAAAAGGGAGAAATATATATGTGAGAAAAGGAATTTTATAAAGTTTTGTTATATATATATATATATATATATATATATAATATATATAAATATATATATATATATATATATATATATATAGATAGATAGATAGATAGATAGATAGATAGATAGATAGATAGAGAGATAGATGTCGACCTAACATTTCAGGTCCAAAGTGCAGACCAAAACTATATAAAAGTGGGTTGGAACCCACCAAAAATTAAAGCGTTAAAAGGTTTGCAACTTTCGGTTCAGATCATGGTACACCTAGTAAATTAGCACATCAAACAACATGCAATGGATCCTCCCCAATCGGAGTTTAAGAAGAAGGGAGCCCCCACATTAGTGGTTTTTCTTTTTAACCACATGGTAAATCGCTAACTGCCAGTCCTAATCTACGGGAGACTCGAGATCAATCCTCATAGCTACCACTATAACACCAAGAGTACATCCAACTAAAAACACAACCAATCATAAGATTAGAGATGTATGTTCAATGCACTGCCCCTCCCCTTTTCATCTGAAACCACCATATGAGGGTGTCACAGAGTGGTAAGTGGTTTCTGTAAACCACAACTTGAAAACACTTGCACCAAAATTCATTCTCATCACCTCACCATGCCACACAAGAGAGCTAACTTAGGCGAGACAGTACTAGTGAGTTGGTCCACAATGGAACTTAGCCACGTCATCCTTCCATCCCATATGCTAATGTGTCACTCAATGTCAGCCTATGTTATATCATACCTGGGGAATCACTAAACCGTTAGAAGTATTTCTCCCTTTTCACAAAGGATAAAAAGGGTATTTTTTGGATCTTCAATTTTTTTGTATCTATGACTGCAGGGTAACAACCATCCATTCATCCAACATATTGTGGTGTTCCCAACTCTACGTTAATATTTAGCTCCATGTTAATTTCATCAATTGTCAGAGTTCCCTAGTGAGGATTCATATGATGCTTGTGTGGATGAATCCTTGTCATGTACTATGTGTAGAAACATGAATTGATAAATTACTAAGTTTTGTAAAGCGATGGGACTCCATATATTGAAAATTATATATAAAATATAAAAAAATATATATAATATAAAATAAATATAATATATATATATATATATATAAAAATATATATATAAAAATAATAATATATAGATAATATAATAGAAAATTCATTAATTTGGTAATTTATTGTTATAAAACATCAAAATAAAACAGTTGTAACCAAAACATAAAAAAAATTAAAATTAATTTTGAAGATTGATTCTAGGGAGAAATAAAATATTAGCAAAGAGATTGAAAAAGGGTTCAGAGGTTGGGAGTCTTGGAGTTGAAATAGTAATGTAATCATGAAGTCTCTCAAATTTTTTGACATAAAGGGTAGTTTGATTCTATCTTTGGGCAAGTTTCAGTATTGTTATTCTTTGTATGTGTTTAACATTTCATTATATTTTTTTCTTCTACTTGTATGAGTGTATGTAGCCGCAGGGTCATTTAAATGAGGGTTATGAATTTACCCACATGAATATCTACCATAAATGGTACTCATGCTTTGATTTAAATCCCTTAATGGGAGCTCCACAATTTCTAGAAATTATTTCATACTTTCTTGTTCCTTTCATCACTCTACAAGGTTAAAGCTAAGGTTCTTCAGTACATGAGTTATTAAACCTTGTCTCTTCTCTTTTTGCTTCTAACAATCTCTTTAAGTTAAAAATCTACAATCCTCATTGAACTATCCATTCTGGTTGTAAATTATAGGTTTTTGAATTAGAATATTCATTGCATCCCTCATAATCTCTCTCTCCTACCAGTCTTTTAAAAGTTTCCATCAATTTTAGTGAATGTCTTAGGCACTGACCTCCTCCAGGTAGAGGTTGTCTCCAGGGTACAAAACCCCTCAACATCACTCATGTAAGGTCCCTAATATTATGGCTACTATGGTTATCACTTAAAGCCACCCAACCTGGGGGATTAGTCTTAAGTTGGATTCACATGCAAAGGCAGGGTATCTAGCTCGAAACAACTCTAGAGAGATTTTTCTATGTGAGTTGTATGCCTCTCGAGGAGATCCCCCCAGTACCTACAAACCACACGACAAAGACCAAGTGAAGTGGGATATATCACTCCATTGGCCCCAATGTGACCTCGTGATTGACCTTTGTGTAGGGATTCCCAGGCTACGTGCAATTGCAAATGGATTTCCACTCCTAACTCAAGATTCTAGTGTTTTTTTATATCCTTCGAGAGTCAACCTCACCACCTATTCCAGGGCCCTAAAACACTAAGCTAGTGTTGGTGTGTTACCAGAGAAAAGAAAAAATATCAAATCAATCTTTTTCATCATTTATTTGATTGGTTTTTGTTTACTCAAGGGTGATGGAGTGCAACTAGGATGATTTGTATTAACCAATACCAATCTTAATGCATTATACATGAAATGCAACTTTTCATTTTATCTTTCAATGAAAACTAACTAAAGAAAGGTAGATAATCTTTTTCCTTTTCCAAATGACACAATCCTCATATTCACTCTTAGTATTTGTTTTGAAATTCACTTGATTCACAAGAGAAATTTGATCCAAAGAGAAACCCATAAACGAACACAAAAATATTTTTCAAACAATAACCAAAGCAAGAGAACCAAGCACTCAAAATCTAAAAACTTGTCTTTTTGAAAGAGAATAACAAAATAAATTTTATCACATACGGAAAAATAACAATTTTAAGTGCAAAGTAAGTTTCAAATCTATAGTTCAATGTAAAAAATGAAAAAACAAGTAGTCACAATGATCTATGAAGGAACAAAAAGAACCCTACATAAAGAACAAGGATTGATAGACTTGAAGGCAAAGAGAAATAATTTATGATCCATACAAATGAAGAGATCACAAATACTCATTCAAACACATCATATCCAGTTCTTCAATGTCATAACAAAAAAAAGAAACAATATCTAGCAAAGGCAACCAAAAAAGCAAGAAGCAACCTTGACTAACACACCAAAATTTCAAAACAAATAATATGCAATTCAAACACAACCTTAATGAATTATATATGAAGAAGATTTGATTCATGACGGTCAAAAGAGAATAGATCCGGGAGACAAGAAAAATATCTTAGAGGAAACACCTCTAAAAAAACTCACTTTCAGTAAGTGGTCACACCTAGATTGCAACAAGGAAGAAACAAGTCATTGAAATGCAATGAGCAGACAATGACCATATTGTTTGATTACTCTGTAAATCACTTTTAAGAGAGTGAATATGAGAAAAAGGGAAAATGAAAAAATAAAATAGACCTATAGCAATCAAGATCCAAACCAATATAGCTTGTAAAAGGCTCAAACAAGGTCAAAAAGCACAATAAATAACTCAACAATAGATTAAAAACCAAGATCTAAACCAAGGAAGGAGAAGGAATAAAGTAGGGTTAGACTCCCGAGTAGAGTTTCCAATTTTGTTAGAGGAAATATTTCATCTATAGAAGTAGAATACTTTATCCCAACAAGTCTTCCCAAGGCTTTCCCAGATGGTAAAGGTAACAATCAAACCAATCCCACATGCATGCATACAAGTATGGAAATTACAAAGAAGAGGAATGGAACATACCTCAATTTGAAGAAGTTGTTATTTGGTGTTGTTAGCTTGAAAGGGGCATGAGAAGTTTTTACCCCTTTCTTTCTTACACTGGAAATATGGACACATAAAAACAACAAATCTACTAGACACAACACTCTACAAAACCCATTAACATCAACATAATCTAGATCTAATGTATAAAGATAAATCAAACAAGATATGATGATGGGATGGGAACGACATCACACCAAATGGAAGTATAATTGAGCTTTCTTTCTATGAATATTATCGAAATCTAAATCCTATCCTCTTGATAGGGTTGAATTATATAGACTTATTTCATCCTTTGGGAGAATGTATCTAGACACTGGTGGCTTGAGAAGTTAGGAAACTTACACAATAATTGACCCCTAGCCAACTCATGCACAAGTAGGTAGATCTACTTTAAAAACCTTGACCATGGTCACTCCTAGTAGAAAGAAACTAAGAAACTATATTTTTGGATTGTGCACTACATCACAACGACCATAGACCATGTTAGCATCATGGTAGAAACCATCCTACTAAAAGGGCTAATGTTGGAGGGGCTAGTCAACTTAGTCGATTAGCTTGATCGAGTTGGAAATCTATATTAAAGTCAGTTGACTCTCTAGTCAAGTCGACAATCTAAGCAGATAGGTTGAGTTGGTCATGACAGTTATATTGTTGTAACTATCTCGAAAGAGTATATATATGACAATGTATGAATCAATGTATTGGTTCTGATTATATTTTGAAGAGAATATAATATAATTATTGCTTTGTTGGTTCTTTTCTTCTTTGTGTCATGTTGTAGCCGCTACAACAACACCCAAAATTTTGGGCATATTCAAAATTTTGGGTCCCCCCTCAAATTGCCTTAGGCAATTAGGGTTATGATCGATTTTATATTAGTCAATCTCCCCATGACTCCTTCCTATCAAACCCAGTCGATGCAAACACTCATGCAATGAATATTGCTTTCAATTATCATGTTTCACTTCTGGTATCAACCTTTTGATTGCTTTAGGGTTTTGGTTATTTTGCTGCTCCATTGGTGCATTTAGAGTCTTGTGCCACTCTGACATTTCATCCTTCTATGATATACATTATAATCAGGTGAAGGGTTCTTGTATCATTAATTATGGCTTCATTTAATTTGCTTTAGGGTTTGTGAAGTGCTACTTTAATCACATGCCCTTGAAACCCTAATTATCCTAATAAGACTTCCTATCATGCTTACTCCACAACCCTCATGGTGCACATTTTTAGTCATGCCTTCTTCAACTATTATAATTTCTTATATATTGACTCTAATATTATTTCATATACATTCCTCGAGAAAATTATATTCATTATTTATTTGCTTCCCATGCTTTCAAGAGAAAGGTATTATTATTGAAAATTAACTTAATGAAGTTATTTCATTTACCTTTCAGGAACTCATATGAAGTTGTTGTGGATACACACCAATCGATGCAAACAATACATTGAGGTGACACCACTTGAGCTTCATGTTGTTTTCCTCAATTAATGGTGTCATGTAATGGAAAATGCAATCCTAAAGAGAAGGTAAAATTTTAAACATACAACATTCATGTGTTTCTATGGTGGTGATTGGAGTCCAATGACAAGAGGCCTATCAAAATAATATATAATGCACTCTCATTAAAGAATTTAAAAGGAAATTATTGGGACACATTAAATGGCATGAGATGCCATTATACAATATGTTGAAAAGACATTACTTGGAAAAAAACTTATTTAGGTATGAGATGTCATTTTAACAAAGTCATTAAAAGAATGACACAAAGAAGGTAAAATTTATAAAGTAGAGAGGAGGTTGGTGGCACTCAAGACTATTTCAAATAGTGGCATCACTAGTCTCATTGATTAGCCATTGCATTGAATCAAATGTATGTTGGAATTATGAATTATGTGTTGTCCTTAATGGAAACCTACCAGATGAGTTGTCCTTGATGACAACCTACTTGATGATTGCCCTTTGATGGAAACCTAATTGATGAAGATGTGAATAGGATGTGTCTATAGATGTGACATAGTGTTTTGACAAAAGCATAGTAGTTCAGAGGCAAAGCAATCATAAATTTGAAATTTCAAGAAGTATGCACAGGTTCTGTTAAGCAAAGTCGAGTACACACGTGAGTATGAAGAAGCACATGCGCATACAATTTCTGCACCATGGTATTTCCTTGTGGTATTGAGCCCAGTAATGGATGTTTTGATCTCGTCGAAGAAAACCATTAGATGACCTGTGGTATTGGATAAGAGCTAAGCTATAGAAGGAGATGAAGATCAAAGCGACGGGTTGTGTGTAAGAGATGAATATCTTATTAATAGTTAGATCTGAAGAAAATATGCATGTAATGGGCTATTGATGTTTTTCTTGAACTAAAACTAAGTATGCACCCGAGAATTTTATGATGGATCAGATCCAATAGATATGATATGACAATATTGATTATGAGGTGATTTGATTAGTGTTGATAATGTTTAACATGTGATTTTTCTGTGTATGCCAAGATTTGCGTATGTCTGAAGTTTTGTGTTGCAATGAAAGTTGGATTCTAAAATTACAGATATGTACACGAGTTTTATAGCCTGCAAGGCGCGTACACACGCGAGTGTGATACTGATAAGTCATGTACATGCAGGTTTATCTCCTGAAAAGCGCATTTACACAAGGATATGCTTTGAGGAAAGTGCATACATAAAGTAGGGTTTTGATGAGAAGGATGTTTGATCAATTTATTCAGTCTTACTGTGTTTCTATTGTCTTTCAATGAAGTATTATTGATGATTTGGGCTTAAAAAATTATTTTTTTATTATGAATTAATTGATTGAAGAATGATGATGATACTTGTTGTTTGTGATTGAAGTTTAGAGAAGGTTCTGTGATTGTTTCAGAATGATGTAGTGGTTATGTGTATGACACAATGTTTAGTTCAGGATGACAATGGTTCACTTTCAAGATTCAGTGGTTTAAGATCTGTACATGGGTATGATTAATGGAAAACATGTACACACATTAGTTTGATACTATAAAGTAGCATATATATTTTGATATATGGTTGATCAGGGTTTGCAATCACAAAATCTGGTTTCTGTGATGTGCAGTATGTTGATTGGTATTTTGGTTACAATGTTCTGATTGTTCTGGTTATTTCAGTTGATTCGTTGAGTTTCAGTTGATTCAATGATTGGGTTTCAGTGATTGGTTGGTTCAATGGTCGAGTTACAGAGATAAGTTTCAATTTTGATGATTGATTTTGAGCTTAAATGTTTTAATGGGTCTAGTCTGAAAATTTTATGAAACATGGGCTACAAGTTGTGATGTGTTGATGGTTCTAGACCCACCAACATGTCAGGGCCCCTGTAAGAATTCCCAACTAGACCTCAAACCATTTGGTGTAGGAGTCCCAGTAGTGGGGTAGTATAGTATCGCCTTGACAGCGGTTGTGTGTAGAGGTGAGTAAGATGTCCTTATTGGTAGCAAGGGTGTGGCATGCACAACAAGTCAAGGAAGGTGCATGAATGGGTCTAACACATAGAACGGGGTATGAGTGCACCCCTTGGAAACTTGTGAAAGCATGCAACTTGAAAGGGAACACACGAGAGAGATACATCACAAGCTGGAAAGAAGGTTAGTCAATGATCCAAAGTGATGGTTAAACCAACAACACATCTCTATAAGATTCATATAAACATATATAGAAAAGTCCATACATACATGCATAAACAACAACTACATATATCGTTAGAGTAACCAAGCTAGCTGAAATACAATAACAACATATGCATGAAATGTGTTGGCTTTGTTATATTAATAAAGTGAAAGATCCAATCATATAGATAACTATGACCAACCACTAGTCCCGATAGCGGAATGTTATAGTCACTGCCGTCTACTCCTCCAAAGAGATATACTAGCTCTGCACTATGGAGAAGCTAAGGCTCATTACAATACACTCCAAGATTTCTCTAAGATACACCTATAGAAATAACGGCTCCCAAAAGCATGTATAATGAGTTATTAGATTCTATAAATAGAAAAGGGTGGGGTGACCCTTGACATTCCCCTTTTTGACTCTTCAACTACCCTCATGACTGTTCAACTACTACATGACTGTTACACTCTACTATCGACACTTGGTCTTTCAGTTCTACAAGATGTTAAATTACAATCTTCACATGTACCCATATGAGACAAAATAGGCTTGAGGAAGCCATGCAAGCTATCACTAAGACTCAGACAGTTGTGGTAAGACCAACTCTTTGACATCCTCGCGATGATCAATGGTGGCGAATTGATGCCAAGCTTGGTAGTCTGTGATGGTGTCCACGTGCTCAAAGGTGACATCCTGCTGAAAGCGAACTCTTACCTACGTTACATTCAGGTACAATAATTTGGCACCTTTGTCCAACTCGTCTGACAACATGTTCATCATAGTCTTAAGTGCAGTTGGACCAGCAACATATTGATGCATAGTGTTTGTGTTGATCTCCAAGTTTGTGTTGGTGGCTACGTGCATCAAATCATCAAAGTACATGTCAATCTCCATTCAGACTTGGTTCTTTGTATTCACCTCGGTGAGTGTGCCAATTTATGGGATTGTGTGTGTGCACACAATGACATCCATGCTTTTGAACACCCATGCATGTGAAGCCTGCAAACTAGCGATGAGCTGCGGGAGTTCCTCATAGTTCTAGATCTGACTTTAGATGTGTGACTTCAACTCTACTGTCTTGGGCTTCATCATCTTTGGTAATTGCAATGGGGCTACTTTGTACCTCATTTTCCATGTTTCCATGCAATCGACAATAGTGTGTAAATTTGACAAGATGCGTGCTCTCCTAGCACAACGTTGCTGCCAACCGTTAAGATGGAAAACTAACTTATGCATGGTGATGAATTTGGAATACAACATCCGCATGACTGCTTCGAGAGATGATACTTCATCTAGTATTTCTCTCCTCAACTCTGCTCTAGTGGATGATGTAATATGTTCTCCTCCCTGCTTGGCTGCTTGTAACTCCTTACCCATGTGCTCGTTCTCTGCTATCAAGAATCAAACGCTCGAGCTAGTGGCTTCGACATACGCTCTAGTAGCATCGGCCAATGTTGTTGGATGCTTACGTGCATTGGATATGATCACTTGTTCTTCAAACTATGTAGGAGATATGTGAACATCTGGAGTGGGCACTATGTGTGACTACACAACTTTGTGTATTGACTCCTCAAAAGATATGGTATGCATCTCCACCTCCGGATTGTCTTCAAGGATCTTTGTGTCTGCTTGATCACTTAGGACTTGCTCTTCTTTTGGTTGTGGTGAATCTGGTGGGGTGAACTCTTGGTTTTGAGGCATGATGTCAATATCTTGATCAGACTCTAGTTGTACCATATCCGTATCCATCCTCTCTAGCATATGTTCAATCTCTTGATCTAAGTCCTAATCTTGCAACTACTCACCTTGTCTTCTTTGCATTAGCTGCTTGGATAAGTCTATAACCTGTATGGGCATAGTTTCATCAATTTGTGCATGTTGAGCCTCCTCCTATACCTGTTCCTACTATGCTTCCTTCTCTCTTCTACGTAGCTCTTGTTCTTCCTAGAGTTTCTACTTTAACTCTTGCAACTCCTTTTATGTTTCCTCCATCCTTTGTTTGTCTCTTAGCCTTTGCACGATCCTCTTGTCGCGTTGTCGCCTCTTAGCCTCAATCTCCAAATCTACTTTCAACACAAGTGGATCTGCTATGAACTTGCAGCTTTGTTCTACCTATATGATGTCAACAACCTTCCTCTTGCCTTTTTCATGCGCAAGTTTTCCACCCATTTCCGCTGCTGATGATGGTGCTCTTTGAGATGTTGCTTCCCTCTACTTCGCTAAGCACTCTACAACTATGTCGACCGGTTCATTGAGCTTGGAGGAGTGATAGTAGTATCTTCATTGGTCTTCCTTAGGCTAACGACATTCCTCGTGGATCCAAGGAAATTTCACTCTCACACAATGGTCCTTCACTAAGAAATGCAGGTCATACAGATTGAAACTTCTGGTGCCAAAGGTGAATCTCTTGAATTCCTCCATCTCGGCCTCAACATGCTTGAGATTCCATATTTGATACAACCTAATTCACAAAGGAAGAGTGGGCCAAGGTGCCTTCTTCTTCCTGTGTAATCTTGTTGATAACCCTGTCGAGATATGAAATGGCACCTCTTGCATGACGAGCTTGTCCATGGAAAACTTCGGTAAAACATGTGGAGCCTTCTCCACATTGTACATATGTATGAAGGTGCCAAGGGGTGAGGCATACCAATCTGCTATGTCAATCAATGCCTCCATTGCTGCTTGCGACATGCAAGGTTGATCTTACTCAAATAACATTTTGTACACTGGGGTGACAAAGTGGTCTAAAAACTGTGTGATAACTCCGCATAATCTGCATCCGGAGAACAATCTGCAATAAGTGTGCACAGAGGTTTTCGAAGGTTTCCATGCCCCACTGAAACCTGGGAACTACTAAAGGACACAAACTGCATCCATAATATAAGCGAACATGTATATCTTTGCTTGTTGACCCTTGGGTGGATGTCGGGTTTCTATCACCTATTCCTTCAACTTGAGAGCCAACATGTCAGACCAATTGCAAGGTATTCCTTCACTGGCCAGTTGGTCCAATGCAATTACCTAACTTCGTGGGAAGGTCTTTGTGCTCTCTTGGTGGTATAAGTGACATGCAAAGATGACCAAGTATTGATATGCCTTCCGCAATATCTTTGTCTTGTAAACCAGGCTAGGTGTGTTACACAACATTTTGTCATTGTCCCTGTACTCCCTGTCCATGATCCTGGAGGTCCTCTATAGTGAACTCGACATGCTTTCCCATCCTGAAGAAATTCCCAGTATGTCCCTCTTCATGAGCAGAATAATTCCCCTTTGCATCATTTCCCAAGAATCTTCATTTTATCCCAGTTTACAAGACCGATGCTACTAGCCAGCTTCCTCCTCACGATGATTTTTAGAGATTAAAACTAGCCCTCACATCGTATGAAGCGACTGAGCCCTTTTCCAATCACACCAATCCTCTTTTGGAAGGTTTTTTAAATATGGAGCTAAAGCTTCCATGTCTAGAATCTTCGTAACAGAAGTCTGGTAGATGGTTGGGCTGGATGGAGCCGAGGAAGTCAGTTTGGGCTCCTTTCCCCTATTAGGACGGAACCAACTCAAGAGATAAGACCTTCTCCCATGATGAGAGGAACCATCTCCCATCCATCCAAGCTATATAAACCTCTCTTTTTCTCAAAAAAATCTAGTTGGAGTTTTTAGTTTTGGAGCAAGTTTGAATGATCAACAAGTCATCTATAACTTGTAGCTTTCTAGTGTATGTTTAAGGGAGAATAGTGTGTTTTTGGTTTTGTTGGAGACTAGAGGGAAGAGACCTTAAAACATTCATTGTTGGGGCTATCCATGAAGTGCTAGAAGAAGTGTGGGAACCCAGATATGTCAGAGGAGACCAGAAACGTCAAGACATCGGTTGTAATCTCTTTTTGATTTATATAAATGAAACTATTGATTGATTTCCTACATGAAGTGTCATTTTACACCTGTATGGCTTAATGTTCCTTGACCTATTAAGTAGGTTGAATAAAATATTGCATGCTATCACGTTTTTTGTTGTTTTCTTGTTTCAGGTATTCGAAGGAAGGAAATGGAAGATAGATGGAGTGAGGGAGAAGGATCATCACCAAGCGAAATAGAGTTCTAAGAGGTAGGCCTTCTTAATTGATTCTAGCTTGAGGAGATTTTCCATAGATTGTTTGTTTGTGGCTAGACCCACTCTCTCGGGCTAGAGGAATTGTTTGTCTCCACACTGAGAATTTACCTGCACCACTAGGTGTTGTCTTGAACTTGGTTGTCTCTTTCACCAAACTCTTCAAGATATCTCTTGAGTTTGCATTATTGTTGGGTCTGCTGAAGGGTTTCTCCATTGCGATCACTCACTGAGGCAAGCGATACATCTCCTGAAAGTACTTCACCTTGAAGGTAGGAAGTTGTGTTCCAATGGCACTTCTCAATGCAATTTTCTCAGGATCAGTGTGCGAGACAATCTAGTGGATCATGTACACGCATGGAAACGCCAGATACCTAAATGAAATCGGTACAAAATAGACTTGTGAATGTTTACATAGACTCTACTGTCTTCTGGATCTTCCTCAAATGTACTTGAGAAGGTGTCATTTATATCCTGCCATTTCATCTTGATATATTTTTCTATGAAAAACTTGGCGTCTTAGTAGATAGGCAAGCTCATAGACAGTTACTCAACTGCATCTCCAGTTGCACTTCCAACAATGTCCTTTGACCCTGTGCTCTTGGAGGCCATTGAGCCTATACTGTTGAGAGATGGATGAATACCTATGATACCTGGAGACATAGAAACACTCATGGAAAGAAATCTGTTAGATGAAAACCAAAACAACTTTGAGGACTGACATGCAACATTCCCAGGTGAATGACTAGGAATATTGCATAATTTTCATGGGAGGTTGGGAGACTGACTGCCAAAACTATTCAAGGCATAGTACATGCTATTAAGAGGCTAACTGACTACTGAAGCCACGAAATTCACAGTCCAGCCTGGCCTGATGAGGACTGAAACTACGCTTTGCTATTAAGAGGCTAACTGACTACTGAAGCCACGAAATTCACAGTCCAGCCTGGCCTGATGAGGACTGAAACTACGCAAAGCGTAGTTTCAGTCAACAATGACATGCAAACCCACAAACTGCATTACACAATTTCTGGGGCCAACAGGGCACTGCCTCCCATAATTGCACAAATAAAGCCTAGGGCTAGTGATGGGATAGATTTGTGCAGTTGTTTGAGGGAAGGTAGAGCCCTCACTCCCAGAAATGCACATTTCTAGCTGGGAAAGACAAGGTATGGGCCAAGGCAGCCCAGACTTGTCGACGGGCAACTGAAAACAAGAAAAATTCTGAGTGCATGGAGAAGCTGAGTGTAAACAAGAGTGAATTATCATGAATGAAAAAAATGAGTGTAAGATTCAAAAATCAAGAAAACAAGCATGTGTGTGAAGCGAGTCGCCGCACGACGACCGTCAGTGCATAAACAGTGTCATGTATGCGACAGGGGTGATATGCAATGAAAAACTTGAAACAATGCTTCTACAAGCTAACATGCATTAAAACGACAATAGGTATTCAAAAAAACCAAGAAAACAACATTCATACAAAGAAAAATACATAAAGAAATAGAAAACCAGAAAATGACATGAAAGGTAGACTTACCTAGAAAAAGTTGAGCTGAATGTGCCAAAGACTCCTAGATGTGATGTGGGATGTCAGAGCTCCAAGATCGATGTGAGAAATGAGCTTTGCAGGGTCGAACAAATAAGTTTGATAAGGATGTGACTTATGACACACATGTCGCAAATATAGGAAAAAGTGACACTTGGATGGGAGTTTCTCAAACGATCTTTGCATATAACCTCCAACTGCTAAAAATAGATCCCTAAAATCTAGGGATGATTTTTTATTTTTTTTCGTATTTTTTCCTTTTTGGGAAAAAGAAGCCCATGCATGAAAATTAGGATTGCTTAGTCCTGGGGGGAACTGGTTAAGCTGAAAGCGCATGCAACAGTCTGCAAGCATAGGGATGAAATTTGCATAGTTTCTGGGCTGAGAAAGATTGGTTGTCCCTCTTGCATTGTGTAATTTTTGGACTGAAGACCTGGTTGTCAGTTAGAATTGCACAATTTCTGAGTTGAAGCTCAATGTTGGGCTGGATTGCATAGTTTTTAGAGGGACGACTGCCTAGCTAGATTGCACATTTCTGGAGCCTAGCAGGCAATCCAATTGGATTGCACAGTTTCTTGAGATAAGGTTGCTTTCCCTCCATAATTCCATAATTTTCTAGGTGAGCACCTCAGCTAGAAAAATTAATAAGTCCCGAATGGCAACTTGTGGGTGGAAGACAAACAAGTTGACATGCAAAGGCTAGCAGGCCACTGAAACTTAGTTGAAGTCTATGTACTTGGATAATGAAAGACATGCTGCTAAGGATGGTTGGTAGGGAGGCTCCAAAACGAATCTAAGGAAAATTATTGGAGGGTGGTTGTAGCCACTACAACATGATGTTTGTAGTAGGGGGATCCAGTATGAAAATTTATGAAACATGGTCCCCGAAGGTGTTGAGGGTTGGAACCTTCAATGAGGGAGTGAAAGCTTCCTTCCAGTGGTAGCTAGTAAACAAGGTTAGGGGGTTGGAGCTCCCTTCCAGTAGGAGCCGGAAAACAAGTGAAGATTGTAGCCTTCTATAGGTGTGTCCCTGCATACTGGTATGAGTTTACCCTAGTACAATATTCAGGAGGTTGCAGCTCCCTTGCAGTAGGATATGGAGAAGGAGAAAAGATTGTAGCCTTCTACAAGTGGGTGCCTATGTACTAGTATGAGTCTACACCAATACAAGATTGTAAAATCTTTTCTTTATATTAGAAAGAAGTCAGAGACGACAACAACAAGTGGTTTTTTCCCACATTGGGTTTCCACCTTAAATCCTAGTGTTCATGTGTGTTGCTTATGTGTGATGGTTTATTTTATTCTTATTGCACATGGTTATTGTATATTTAATGTTTAATGAAGTACTGATGCACTGGCTCAAAATAAACAGAAGATGAATTAAGTGAAAAGTGTGTTTATTAGATATATGCTAGTTGTCTTCATAACAATCATGTACACACACAGGTTCCCTTCAGTAAAGTCACGTACAAAAATCAGGATATGAATTTGAAAATACTAATTGACCCCCCCCCTCCCCCCACCCTCTTAGTATTTTTCCCAACAAGGTAAGGAATGTTCAAAGGCTCTTAGGATGTTCACATACAATCACTGACCAATAAGCAAGTGACCAATGCTTTGCAAAACAAGTCACATAACAAAGGGAAGGAGGTAACACATTTTGAAGTCAGGTGCTAGAGTCACGATACAAAGGATACAATGCATTCTTCCATTAAGACCATAATGGTCAGAACATTGCACAAAGTTGGCTTTAGCCCTTGAATGCATCACATGTTTTTACCCTCGACTCATTAGCTTGTGTTGGAAAATGTGTTGGGCACCATTAGCTCGATTTCTAATGAACAAAAGTTCACCTACATGTAGCATGACACCATGAAAGTGATCAAGGAATAAAGAACATGCTCATAATGGAGAAAGCATTAGGACACCTTGTTAAATGGATATAAGGATGTATGTTCCATCTAAAGAGTGCAAGAAAGGTTGGTATTTTACAAGCGTTATCGTGTTCTCAGTATCAAATTTCTCAAGCTACATGCTATAAGGTGATCCTAAATCATTTTTTAAATGTCTCTAGTATTGTGATGAAGGTATTTTATTTTACCACCAAAGGGGAACCCTTACAAAAGGAAACTCCAAGTCGAAAGAAGGGAATAAAGAATTTTTGGTTGACATATATTAAGATTCCTCATCATATGTGCATTATTTCATATAACCACTGGAAGGATTGTTATAATGTGATGTCACCATCATATATAAATGGGAGTGTCAATGGAATATGTTCGTTGTAATGAGTTCTTGAAACATCACAATTGTTTGACAACACATTGGGTATCAAAAATCAAAGATAAATTGGGTATAGCAATGCGACCAAAACACATGTTAAAATAGTCATGAAGTTGGCTGGAAAGTATGACACCTGGGAATTTAAACAATGCACATGCAAAGATTCAATAAGGGAATGCAATGAGCTAGAAATTAGAAATCAATGCCAAGCATTCAGGTTATTATTCAAGGCAGTATTTCATTATAAAATTTTAACCAACGTCATCAACACATTGGGAACAAGGATCCATCAACATATACTTTTGTAAGGAAATCTCTCTCAAAAAGCAAGATTAAAAGAAAGGATTATGTACATAGACCCTAAGGAAAATGTTGTTGGCTCAACTCTTAATCCTCATGTCATTTGGAACAAGGTTCCCTTACCCATGGGTGTTAAATTAGGGGAAGTATTTGACTAAGCATAGGTGTTTAGAGTTGATCATGGTTCTGGTGTCTTAGTGGAGCTCCCCTCAAAAAAAGTTCCAACACTTTGTTTTGTAAATATAATAGATGCTTATGATAGATGTTTTCAAAATTTGGATAAGAAATTTAGAGAAGGAAACAAAGTTCCTATGAGAGTTATGGGATTCAGATTTTGTAGCCACACTGAAAGCATCTATTTTGGAACAATATTTTATTACCCAGATAATGGTGGTGCATGGTAAGATTGTTAGAATTACTCCATTTGGTGAAGTTGTAAATATTTGAAGGTAAAGGTATCAGAGTTCTTTATTCAATTTATTGGTAATCTGACAAGATTCTGTGACCTTATTCAATACTAAGGCTACATGTTGGATACTCACAAAACAAGACATATAAAGGATAATGATTAATGCGACCTATCCTACATTGTGACTATGTAACCTATCCATAGGTCACGTCTCTCATCTGTGATCTATTTCCTAGTCACAAAATTTCATTGCAGGACCTTGGATAAGTAACAGGAATACGACCTAGTCCCCAATGTGACTATGTGACCTATATCCAAGTCATGAAATCACATCCTAGTGTCCTAGTTACGTAGCCAACATGTGATCCACACTCAAAATCTATCTTGTCAACTATTGTAAAAATAGAGGGTTATGCATAACTAAGACTCGGCGAAGAAGCTCTCCATTCGCTTCTTCTATTTCAATTAGAGTTTCGTAAAGAGTCACAAAAAGTTTTTTCCTTGACTAAGAAGTGTGTGTTACTTGTGAAGAACCTCTAACTTCGTGGCGCATCACTTATTATCACTAATGACATAGGTTTAGACAAGTGGAACATTGGTTGAGTAGCTTGATTGGGGATGCCACTTTTTCAGCTTTGAGTTTTTTCAATGATTCAAACACATCTAGTATTGCATGGGGCATATGGAAAAAATCACCTCTAGCATGTGCACTCAGTAAGTAATGAACTTAAGAACCAGGGTTGATAAGGGCTAACAATGATTGATCTATGTGGTTTACAATGTAATGGTGGCATGAAAAATTCATACCATTATGAAATCATATGATAGTGCCATCTAAAGCAATTGAATTCAGAGTCCAAGAATCTCTCATAACTAATATGTTGTCTAAGTAAACATATGAGAAATTTGGTTTATGATCATGTGAAGTTGTCTCAATCATTGAGAGTGTGGTTAGAAAGGTAATATATACTTGGTTTAACAACAAAGGAAGGCTCGCATTCACGACCTCATGCCATGAAATATGACCTCGTTGTTTGGAAATTAAAGTTAAAATGGTTTGGATATTTAAACCAAGAACTCATATGTTTTACCTTTATAAATCGCACACCACATGTCCATATTTAACTCAAAAGTGTGATTTGGGCTTGATCTGTAATTTTCGATTCATGCAAGGTCATAGTTCACATACCCAGCCTCTAGAGACTAGCTCCAAGGTGTGACCTGTGCTTCCCATGTGAAACACAACCTGCTTTGAAATAAAACTTATGCTCAATGATGATAAGATGGGTTACAAAGTTGCAAGCTATATTTTTATTTCATATCGCTAGCAGGTCATATTTCCACTCATGATTGCAACTTGGTCAAGGTCGCACTCTCAAATGTGATGGACCAAGTATGCACTTGGAAAGCTTATTTAATCCAGAGGCCCCAAGGAATGATTTAAATTCACCCATAGAAGGTGTTATGAAACATATGACTACTAAAACACATGTTAAAATATTCTTAAAGAATGACAAGGGGATATCAATATATCAAAACATCATTAGAACAACACTTATGACACTCCATGGATATGTGAGGATAATAGGCAATAAAGTTTGCTAAAGAAAAGGAAACAATATAAAGGCAACCAATTGACAAAAAATAAGGATATATGGCAAATGTAATAGCACTAGACACATGGCTATTCTTTACATTAAAATAATTCCAAGGTCAAATTCACACATCCATCCAAAATCCATATTGAATTTGAACAAGATACATACAAGCAACTATAGAAGACTGAGCCATCTTATTGCCAACATATCAGGGCTATAAATTCTTATATCTTATTATTTATGATATTTTTTCATTAAAGTGTATTTGGCTCATTGTTTAATAAATGGTTGTTTGCACTTACATGTTTGATGTGATGGAATGGTTCCACGTCATACTTCCTAGACACAAGATATTAGGCAAAAAGGGCATCAAGGGTATGGCAAGAACATCATTAAAGTATTATGACTTTGACAAAGGACATATTAAAACTTGTCGAATATCATTCAATAAAATTGTATGTGGAAGAGGAATGAGAATGCTAACCAAGGTGAAGGAGGCTAGGGTTCCTACAGAAGCTATGCAACTAGGGTTTTGAAAAAATAGGATAACTTTCTCCACGAAGTGGCCCAAGGCACTTGGATGGTAGGTGTAGCAGTAGGAAAACAAACATTCAACACAAAAAATTAACATTTTTACCATGTGTGATAGATAGTGCAAGTCCCCATGGCTTTATAAAAGCATTGACAACAAGAACCCTAGGGTTTCCAATGACAATCTTATTCTCCTCATTTATTTTATGCTATCATAGTGTAAATAATTCTCATAATAATACCAATATCTATACTGAGATTAATTTGATCATGTAATAGTCTCCAAACAAGATAGAGAAGTGAGGAAGTTCAAGAGTCATGAGGGTAGGTGAAAATTCATAGTAGGTGAACAACCATGTCAACTCTATAAATAAACCCCCATGTATCATTTGAAGAGGAATTTTAACACTAGAGCTAGGATTAGCAGTGGATAATTGATATTTTCTTGAAGAGCTAGAGGCATTCAGTTGTTGGCAACTAGTAGAGCAAGTTGTGGTGAGGCTAGGCTTTTGCATTGGATAACGGTATGAGCATTCCATGTTTTATTGGGATTTGATGGCTTGCATGACTTGTACTTGTGTTTACAACAATGCTAACAAAATTTTATTTTCTTTTAGTATGGATTTCCCTGCATCCTTGCGATGGTTTTATTGACATTCTTGTATTTCCATCATGTTTGTATATGTGCTTCTATGTGGGCATATGTTAATGAACTCATTCTTAACTTATAACTTTCATGTTCGCTTTGAATTTGTGCTTACTTATTCTACACCATGTCAATGACCTATTGTGGACTAATTTACAATTAACCTCTAGAATGTTCCTATTCAAGTATGTTTGAGGTAGTTTCATCTCACCAATCCTTCTTATGGCATGCTTCTCCTTGGTATTGTTCTTGCATCCTTATATATTATTCTGCAAGTTGTTAATCTTGGGTTGATCTCATCCCTATTCTCCAGGAATTTCATTCTTTTCCTCACTCTAACATCATCATGTCTGAAAACCAGGAGTGAAACATTCATGGTGGAATTCAAGCCCACATATCGGATGGGGCTCCTATCCCAAATGGTGTGAGGTCTAATTGGGACTTCACATCAGGGGGGCTCCCTAGCTGTTGGTGTGACATGCAACACCCATCAACATATTTTTGGCACTAGAAGAAGGGAAATGACAAGTCTTTCCCTTGGATCCTTTATCTTAACATCATATATTTAGATGGCTTCTGCCCAAATATCTATCTCAGGTTGTTTTTCTAAAATCATTAACCTTTCAGTGCCCATGGAAATAGTTTATCACTTGTCGCAGTTGAAGTTTGATGGTGAGGGTCAGACAACTATGTTTGGAAACATGTGTAAAGTTATTTTCTTTCGTCACTCTAACAGAATTGATTATAAAGATGTTATGAGAAGATCATTTACCCTCATGCTTGAAGGTCATGTCAAGCATTGGTGCCACATGTTGCCAACTGCTTCTATCAATTTCTTCAAGCAACTTATCAATAAGATCTGGTAGGAATTTAATAGGTACAATTTTCAAGATATGTTTAAAAAGATAAATCAAATTAGAATGAAACTTGAAGAATCATCGGAATATTTTGCTGTTAGTTTTATTCATCTTTGTTGTGAATTTCTTGAAAGATACATGGACTAGATGTATTTGAGTGATAAATTGTGATGATTGGTTTATATTTCTCTACAACCATCTCAATCTTAAACAAATCATGGTTCTGATGATTTTCATGAAATCTTCATGTTTCCAATCAGCCATATCATATCACTAATCTTGTTTTTCCTATTTCTATGAGTCGAGAAAAATCTCAAGCCTCTAAGGAGGAAATTACTTCCTGTAGAATTTCTCATCCTCCTTCAAATTCATTACCTAATAAAATTTCGGTCATAAATAATTTAGATGATGAAGAATGTTTGTAGGGAAATGAATCAAGTTTTCTGGCTCCCGAAGCTCACATACAACCTATTGAAATTGGACATCTTGAGGATTAAGTTAAAATAACACCTCTCCCTATTGAAAAGATTCAATTTCAGCTTGTTAATCATATTCTTGAATATATCCTCGAGTCTCCTCATATTATTCTTCCTCCTTCATTTATTGGCCATGTCCTAGGTCATCTCTTAGATAATATTGAGGTTGAAGTCAACTCCATGAAGCATAACATGCATGCAGATATCATGCATTCTCAATATGACATCAATGTCCAAGGTTTGAGTTATGAACTAAACTTGGTTGAAACTAAGGCATCTTCACCTAAACCTTTTCATATATTGTACCCTAATTTGTTCCATAAGGCTGACACACCAATGGTTTCTCCAAATTATCCAAATATTTCAAGGTTAAATTGCAATCATCTACATGAGGGTGATGTTTCACAATCAGAGGACAAGGGCATTAAATCCTTGGTTCATAATTTTTTCAAACAACAATATTTAACAGGTAAACAGGATGATTATATATTCCCAAAGTTTCAAGGAAGCCCAATGGTTGAGTCATCATCATTCATAACATTTGAAGAGTCTCAAGTATCAGAGCCCAGTCATACCAAATCAGTGTCTTCAACAACCATCATCATATCAACCATGTATTCAGTGCCATTTTTTATGTTGGTTTTGAATGTTCACTTGTTGATCTCACCAAGCCACCAAAATTTTATGATCAACCTTTTGAAGGTTCAAGGACTGATCAGGAAGTTGAGGCACTTCCTCTTCCATTGATGGTTATGTCAGGTTCTCACATCCCTAATGAGATCCATGAACTGGTTCAAATTAGGGTCTCTGGAATGAGGGTTTTCTCACTTGATTCCTCTCTCGGCACCGTCTCGCCCATTGAAATCTAATTATTGAATTATTTTGATCAACATCACTTCTTGTACTTTGATATATTTGTTGAAGAGAGTACACCACCCATTGTTTCAAGTCCTCTTGATGATTGCCTAGCTGGTATAGAGTGTGATCACGTACAATCTGGTGTTGTCTCAGAGTCCACTATGTGTGGGTAAAAAATTCACTTGAATCCTATTTTTCATGAGATTCATGTTGTTGATTTATCTCCATCATGGAAACCAAAAGAATCTGGTATTATGGGCTACCAGTCTATTAATATTCAAAAATACGATCAAACTAGCTACATATTCAATGATTATTTTCCCATCACAATCGACAATGACCATATGCATTCATCTGTTGATCTTATGAAACCTCCATTATTTGATTCTAAACCATTTGACCATTCATAGGTTTGTTAGGATGATGAAACACTTCATCTCTCACCAATAGTTATGTTAGGTCCTCACGACTTTGACAAAATCCATGAACAGTCTCAAACTATGGTTTATGAAATTCATTAGAGAAATTTTGAGGTCTAAAATGGGCCTCATAAGGAATATTATAAAGTAATAGTGGAAATAATAAAATAAGATTATATTACATCATCAAAATTTAGAGGGAAAAAAGAAAAAACTACTTTTTTAACTTGTATTTTCAACTTATCTCCCTACACTTTTACTCAAATTTTGAGTGGCAACACTCATTGGATGCAAAATTTAATTCCTCATCCAAGAAGTACCCATGTTGCATACTTTCGATGGACCATGCTACATGAAAAATGAGAAATACATGAAAAACATGATTCCAAGATCCATTGAAAGTATGCAACATGGTTACTCCTTGGATGAGGAATTAAATTATGAATCAAACAAGTGCTCTTGCTCGAAATTTGAGTAAAATCGTAGGGAGATAAGTTGAAAATACGAGTTGAAAAAGTAGTTTTTTATTTTTTTGTTTTCTAATATTTTTACTTTTTTACTCCAAAAATGGTGAATCATCCCCCATGGTTGACATCATCAACTTTGGTTCTTATAAAGTTGATTTTGGTTGTACATTTTTGTTTTGAGGCCCATTTTAGATGTAACACCATCCTGCCACACTTGCCCAAGTTTATCGGTCCACCGGGGTAAATATGTGACAAAGAGTTACTATGATATGATTTAACCTCCTAAATCACCTTAAGGAAGTGGAACCGAAAAAACATAACCTTACCGACCTTCCTCAGTTGCTATAAGACCCCCAAGGGCTAAACCACCCTTCTAGGTGTCCAAACCTTGAGTTAACCTGGCTTTTCACTAATGTGGACTCCCATTCGCATGCACAAGTTTTCATCCATGCGACTATAGGCCTCCATTCGCATGCATAACCATTACAAGGGTGAGACTACAATATTTTTTAGCTAGTTTTGTGCCTAAGACTGCAAAATTTGTGCCACCTTTTTAGGGCTAGACTCTAGGTCACTACCTAGAACTTGATGAAACTTTATAAAATGATAAATGACACAAAGACAAATCTTCTAACATAAAACTTGATCAAGGGCTTAGCCTAACCAAGTCTAACCATGATAGACATTTCGTGAAACACATCATGAACATGTAATGCACAGGTCATAAATACACATTTGAACATAGGGATCTCATACTTATCTAAGAATCAACAAGAAGGTTGTATTCCCTCTCATAATAGATGCAATGTGCTCCTTGAGGCGGGCCTTGAAAGGTCAACCGTTTGACCAATGTAAGCTTTACCATAGGAACAAGGAATTTTGTAAACCTATTTTCCTTGCATGGGATCTGAAGTGTCTTTCATCAATTGGAACAATTGTTTGAGGGTTTCGTAGGGTATAAATATGGTTTTTATGCTTTTCTTAACCAGAATGTTAGCAATAAGATCTGTGGTCCCTTTGATATAAGGGAGGGTTGAAAGTCCACAAGAGGAAGAGGGGTCTGACTTTTTGGGTTTAGGGTGAGCAACAGACCAAAGAGCTTTAGAGATATGGGAAAAGGAATAGCCATTACCTTTGAAAGCCTTGACTAGATGGGATTTTTCAGCTGAAAGAAACTGGGGGGAAAATATTTTTAAGGCTTTGGAGAAGAGGGTTTTGAGAACTCCAGCCTTTTGGGATGGGTGGTGATGAGAGAGGGCATGGAGATAATGATCCATGTGAGTCCTTTTTCTGTAGACTTTATGTGAGAGGGAATCATTGGGGAGGTGGGTAATAAGGACATCTAAGAAAGGAAGAAATTTGTTTTGATCAATAAAAAATAATAGCCTCTGCACCATTCTAAAAATCTCGTATTATTCGAGAATCCCTCGAAATTGAGAAGAAACCTAATAACTTTAATAGGGAGGATGGTTATAAGCTCAGCCTTTCCTGGAAACTCATCATCCACCATCTCACCCATTGACTCTTAACTGATCCTTGATCCCCGTCTTCCTCCTCTTTATCCTTCCCTTCATCTTAAATTTTTTGAGGGTCATCTTTTAGAATATTTATCTATAATTACACTCTTCATCTTATTTTATATTAACCTTTACCTTTCTTTCTTCTCTCTTTATTTCGGAACCTCTTTTGAGACTTTTATCCTTTACTCCTTTTTTGTTGGAAATAATACTGAGAGGGGGGGGGGGGGGGGG
>APFE030985142.1:78152-88466 GCA_000404065.3 Pinus taeda
ACTAGCTGATATGTTTACCAATACATAGGTGCTGGCCTACTGAAGGCTCCAACCTTCACTCTTCTTCTAGGGAACACGTTTCATAAATTTTCAGACTGGATACTCCTGGAACACAACACCAATATATGAAGGCCACGTTTCATCCAATTTTCACATTGGACCCATCAACAACATTGAAGCTCAAAATCAATCACCACTGCAACACGACCTTTGCACTCAATCATCAATCTCTGAATCACCCAATAACTGAATCACTGAAGCCTTGTCATCAAAACATAGTCACTAGAACATAGAGCAGAACCTAGAACACTGCAACAACCACTAGAACCAACTGCAAATTCAGATATCATATTTCATAATGTATATGCTACTTTGATGTACCGAACCAGCGTGTATACGTGATTTTACCAAAGCGAACCCATGTACAGACCTACAAATACTAACTTAAACACTTCACAACTATTTCAGAATTTAGTCATACCCAGATCATAAAATTTGCATGATAAAACATGCGTCAGTATTTAGATCTAGTCTATATATGATCAAACCACATAATGATAATACATTCCAAGCATTAAGATCCTGATCCATCATCCATCATCATCCACATAGGTGCATCCTTGGTTCAGATCAAGCAAACATAACAAACCCATAACCTGTGTACTGGATCTCACACTTTATCATATATTCAATACTTGCACACCTTGGCCTACTGATCTTCTCCTCCTTTTATAGTTTATGCCTTTCTCAATACCATGGACCAAAACCACTTAGTACCAATACCTTGGACCAAATACCTAGGGTCAATACTTCGGACCAGATACATTGGACCAATACCATGGACCAAATACCTTGGACCAAAACTTAGTTTTCCAATAAATATGTGCCTTTCCTTCTGTGAAAGTGCGTGTGTATGTTATACGCGCCTTTTGGTCTGTTAACCTGCGTGTATACGCTTCTTTTTCAAGGTGAAACTGCATATACCTCTCTCTGATCATCAATTCTTTGCTATTGACTTGCTGCAATATGATCTGTCATCTGAGTGAGTTGCCATCAAGGACAACACCTGTATCATAATGCCAACAATATCCCCCTTTGGACTTGATGGCAACAACAACACCAATTCACTCTCCCCCTTTGGCATCAAGGGCAAAGGGTGGACCAAGATATTCTCTCCCTCGATATACATTATGTTGTCCATACTCCCCCTGAGTACATGCTGAAATCTTTGATTGAGCTCCCCCTTTGTACATGTTAAGATGTACTAAACCATCCTTGCTCCCCTTGAGCACATGCAGAGTCTGCAAAAGTATTTTTCACAAGAATAACATGACTTTACAACTCAACTAAGTGAGTATGACCTTCCTATCACCAATGACTCATACATACATCAATCTCCCAACCAAGTGGGGATACACCATTTTTTACTCATCCACCCAACCAAGTGGGGATATACCAAATGTTTATACATGACTGAAATAGAAATGATTCATCATCCTTCCCATGCAAAGTGGGGTTACAAATTACATCATATGACTCATGGGTATTTAAAAGATATACATGACATTTAGACCAAAGACCTAAACAAGACCATGATAGTCATCAACTATCATACACCATATATTATCTACACCATAAGCATCTGTCAGCAACATCAACAACCTGTATATTTCCATCATCAAAAGAGTCACCTAGATCAAGACAATTATGCGGATTTATACCAAGATCTTCTAAGATAATGCCAACAATGAATTATTAGAAGCATATGCTCCCCCCGAACCTGTGCCATACCATCATCAAATAGAGTAGATAAGTGACTGAACCATATCAGACTCCTTCTTCGTAGTCTATATCACTGCTTTTTCCTTAAAACACCATATACGCGACTGTGCAGCGTCTAACTCATGTATATACATGACTTCTCTTCATGAAACTTGCATATGAGATTTAGAACACTGAAGTTTCACACTTTCAGCTCCCCCTGAGTCTGTTATGTCTGTACATTGTTCCATGCCACATTTTTCTGACTGTACTTCCTTCTTCTTCCATATCTTCGACTGTGATGATGTTTTCTCCTTTTGATATGGTGCCCGAAATCTTCTCCTGCATTCCTTTGCTATATGTCCAAGCTTGTTACATGCATAACATCTTACATGTTTCATATTCCTTCTATAGAAGTCAATGGCTTTGTGGCCAAACATATTGCAAGAAAAACAATATCCCTTAACGTACCTGGAATGTGATGATCTTTCTGTGTGATGGTCTTGAACCATTCTACTTCAGCATCTCGGTGCAACATGTCCAAGATTATGACATACATAACACTCAAAATTATTCATCTGAGAAAATAACCGACTATCACTTCCATAGTTTGGAATAAAAGATTTTCTTTGAAATATTTCTTTCCTTGGTTGTTGATGGGGTTGACCTCTTATCTCTTTGAGCATTTCAGGTTTTGCATTAGAGTTCCTTGCCTCACTCTGTGAACTAGATTCACCTTCAACAGATTCATAAAAACCAAGACCAGTTTTGATAGTAGGAGATCTTTGACTACTAAGAATATCATCCAAAATCTTAGTACTGTCTTGAAATCGTAACAATTTATCTTTTTCTTCTAATTTACTTTTTAATATTTTTACGTCAATCTACTGTTGTTCTTCCTTTTCCAGATGTTGCTTCTTCAAGATTTCTTCAACCTTTCTTTCTTCTTCCACTTGTCGCCTTAATTTGAGAATCTCGTTTTCTTGTTCTTTATTTTCTTGAGGTAGTTCTTCATTTTGCTTATTTTTTATTGATATCACTTCATCCTGTAGCATTTGATGTACTTTGAAGGCACACTCCAGCTGAGCTTTTAATCTGGTAACTTCTTCTTTGAGGGCACACTCCCTTTTTTTAAATAGATCTTGTTGATCTATGATTTTATCTGATGCTTCATTTGCTTGTTCATCTTTAGGTGATTTGGAATCTAAATCCTTTCTTCAATCTAATAGCCAATTTTCTCTCCTCCCGTCACCATTACTTTGAGCTATGTTCTTCTTCTGATGTGCTTTCTTCTTTAGCTTCCTTCCCATTGTTTCTACAGATCTCCTTCAAGCGATCAAGCTTCTATCAAAGGACCTTCTCTGATACCAATTGTTGGAAATAAAACTGAGAGGGGGGGGAGGTGAATCAGTATTAGCAAGTCAATAAATTTTCATTTCCATAATCAGATTTATATACGCTACTTCAGTTAAGGTAACTTGCGTGTACATGCAACTATGTTTAAGGAAACTAGTGTATATCCAGCAAACTTATGATTCAGTTAATTCATCATATGTTGATCTTTAATCAGTGCATCAGAACATCATTAACCATATAAATAGTAACCAGGTGTACTAAAAACAGAACAGACCATCACACATAAGAAACACACATGAACACCAAGATTTAAGGTGGAAACCCAATGCAGGGCAAAAGCCACCTGTTGATGTCTTCTTTTAATATAAGAAAAACCGGTTTACAATCTTGTACTAGCACAGACTCATACCAGTATGCAGGCAGTTACCTGCAGAAGGCTACAACGTTCTCTTTTTCTCCAGCTTCTACTGGAAGGGAGCTACAACCCCTTGGCTCTTGTACTAGCCAATATATTTACTAGTACGTAAGCACCGACCTACAGAAGGCTACAACCCTCTCTCATTTTCCAGCTGCTACTGGAAGGGACCACCAACCCCCTGGCTCTTGTACTAGCTGATATGTTTACCAATACATAGGTGCTGGCCTACTGAAGGCTCCAAACTTCACTCTTCTTCCAGGGAGCACGTTTCATAAATTTTCAGACTGGATACTCCTAGAACACAACACCAATATATGAAGGCCATGTTTCATCCAATTTTCATACTGGACTCATCAACAACATTGAAGCTCAAAATCAATCACCATTGCAACACAACCTTTTCACTCAATCAGATATCTCTAAATCACCCAACAACTGAATCACTGAAGCCCTGTCATCAAAACAAAGTCAGCAGAACATAGATCAGAACTCAGAACTCTGCAGCAACCACTAGAACCAACTGCAAATTCAGATATCATATTTCATAATGTATATGCTACTCTGATGTATTGAACCAGCGTGTATATGCACTTTTACCAAAGTGAACCCGCGTACAGATCTGAAAATACTAACTTAAATGCTTCACAATTATTTCAGAATTCAGTCATACCCAGATCATAACATTTGTAGAATAAAACATGCGTCAATATTCATATCTAGTCTATCCATGATCAAACCACATAATGATAATACATTCCAAGCCTTAAGATCCCGATCCATCATCCATAATCATCCACATAGGTGAATCCTTGGTTTAGATCAAGCAAAGCATCACAAATCCATAACCTGCATACTGGACCTCACACTCTATCATATATTCAATACTTGCACACCTTGGACTAATGATCTTCTCATCCTTTTATAGTTAGGGCCTTTCTCAATACCATAGACCAAAACCACTTAGTACCAATACCTTGGACCAAATACCTAGGGTCAATACTTCGGACCAAATACCTTGGACCAATACCATGGATCAAAATACCATGCACCAAAACTTACTTTTCCAAGAAATATGTGCCTTTCCTTTTGTGAAAGTGCGTGTGTATGTTATATGCACCTTTTGGTCTGTTAACCCGCATGTATATGCTTCTTTGCCAAGGTGAACCTGCATATACCTCTCTCTAATCATCAATTCTTTGCTATTGACCTACTGCACTGTGATCTATCATCTGAGTGAGTTTGCATCAAGGACAACACCTATATCATAATGCCAACATTTTTATCTTCTTTAATCCTTTTCTCCTTAACCTCCCTTTATTATTTTATTTTATATTCCTCCTTTAATCCTTAGCCTCTCTCCTAGTCATATGGTTGACCATGGACTCTATATTATGAATGTTTTTGTTGATCCTCTTTACCATTTCATTAATTGTTCATATATTGAGTTTCATATAATTATCTTTCATTTAATTAGTATTATTCATAATTAAAATTTGAATTCTTAACTAGTTCTTAATTTTCTATTGAAATATAAAAATACAATATTATTTCAAAAATTTTACTATTTTAAATTTCCAAAAATCACCAAATCATAATAATTATTGGTCAAATATGGTTTATTTATTTAATTCAAATAAGTTTTGGTCTCAAAATTTGGTCAAATAATATTTATTTTTTGACCGTTAATCCAACATTCAACTATTGTTTCCTATAAAAAGCCTATCCAACACTCATTTACCCATAAGGCTCTCTGTGGTCCCTGGTGATGGATGGAGTCACCATCCAAAACGTTGGACATATCACACTTGTTACATAGTATTATTCCATAAATCTCTAACAATGCTCAAAGCATACTCTAAGTGTATGATAGTGTGAGAGAGAGAATAAAGAGAGAGAGAGGTCCAAAACTGCAATTTCTTCAATTTCTATTATTTTTCCTTAATTTTCCTCCTCACATGAAACTTGTGACCTTTCACCTTCCTTTTCTCTTAATTTCCTTTATTTTCATAAATAGAATGCCAATTAATTCCACTTGTCTTTCCAAATCCTTTGCCAAATTTCTTATCCATAATAAACTAAATGAACATCCACACTAGGATGTTTTTGCTAACTCTATTACATGGATTTTTAACCCTGTGTTGTTACAACCCCTCCTCCTTAGGGGAACATCATATTGGGTGTTCAATGACACCTACAACGAGAAATATCTTTGAAAAGGAAAACATACTGCCCATGGAGCTTTATAACTTAGCTCAATGCAATATTTACAATGATCAACCTGTTGAGAAGCAAACCAACATGACAACATAAGAACATGACACCCATACTTCTTATTGGAGCTTTATAACATAGCTCATGGCAGTAGTTACATCCATATACATATATACATATACCAAAATTGCTTTGTCTCAACCAGAAAACAAGGAAGGATACATAGCCCGCATTTGATCAACCATTTCCCATGTAGCTTCATTGGACCCAAGCTTCTTCAATTTCACATTAACCTACTTGATTTATCAGTTCTATAGCATGATCATCTTTCTATGTAAAATCCACTGAGGTTTCAGCTAGAATTCTCCTTCTAGTTCCACCTACAATACAGACCAATCAATAACATGATCAAAATCCTTTATATATCTCTTAAGCAATGAAACATGGAAAACATCATGGAATTTCACTCTCAGAGGCAATGCAAGTCAATAGGCCATTGGTCCAATCCTCTCAAGGATCTCTAAAGACCCATAATACTGAGGTGCTAGCTTTGCACATGACCCAATCCTCAAGGATCTCTTCTTGAGCTTGATGCACAAGTACACATGTTCCCTAACGTGAAACTCCTTAAACAACTTGTATTGATCGGCATAAATTTTCTTCTTGTCATGTTCTGCCTTTAGATTCTTCTTGATAACCTGCATTTCTTGTTCCATTTATATCAACATGTGTGGTCCTATCAACACCTTGTTTATTGGATCACTCCAAATGTTGGGAGCATTACAACTCCAGCCATAAAGTGCCTCAAACATGCTCATCCTCAGTGACTCTTAATACCCATTGTTGTAAGAAAACTCAACCAATGGATCACATCCATCACATACATGACATACATCCTCTGCTGATGCATCACATCCATCCTCAACATGTCATCCAAAAGGCTAATTCTGTACCCAAACCTGCAAATAACTCCTTCCAAAACTTGGAAGTGAACTTAGCATCCTTTTCTGACACAATATTCTTTGGAACACCATGCAGTATCACAATATCTCTTATGAACACCTATTCTACATCACTAGTTGAATAAGTATACTTCACTAGAATGAAGTGTGTTATTTTTTTCAACATGTCCACCACAACCATGATGGAATCATGGTTTCTAGATGTACTCAAGAAACCTGTAATGAAATCCATGGAAATGACCTCCCATTTCCACTTTGGAATTAGAATCGGCCTAGTAATCCACCTGGATGCTTACACTCTACATTTACTTGTTGACAATCTAAACACCTAGCCACAAATTTTTCCACTCCCCCCTTCAAATTTGGCCATTAATAGAACTTCTTCATTGATGTCAATGTCCTCTAATACCCTGTGTAACCTTAATACAATTTAACACAAAATTCTCTCTGAATAAGCTTCTTGATCTCACTTTTCTCTTACACATAGATCTTGTCCCTAAATCTGATCAAACCATTTGGGGTAAGACGATAGTCCACATCTTATTCACCTGTACCCTGTTGTAACTTGTACATAAGCTCCCTATACATGTCATCCTATTGTCATGTCTGTAATATTTGATCATGTAGATCATTCCATAGGATCTCATAGCTGCTATATGATTCACCTACACTCTTCTGCTAAGAGCATATGCAACCTAATCTCAAAGTCGAACTCATTGCTCATGGCCAACCTTCTAGCTTGCTTGTCATTCAGATTCGGTTGGTCAAATAAGTATCACAATCCACTATGATCACTCATCAGTACAAACCTCCTGCCAAGAAGATAGCGCCTCCACATCTTCAAAGCATGGATGACTATAGCTAGTTCAAGATCATGTGTCACATAATTTTGCTCGTGCTCATTCAATTTCCTTGATTTTTAGCATACCACTTGTCTCTCTTACATAAGGAATCCACCAAGCCCTCTCTTGTAGGCACACAGCATGAAATCTTTATTCATATATGTAATATTAAGAACCAGAGCATTTATCAACAACTACTTCAACTACTCAAAAATTGTTGCACATTCCTTTGTCCATTTAAATTTATTACCTTTCCTTTGTAATGACGTAATAGGATACGCTATGTGTGAGAATTTCTTGATGAACCTCCTATAGTAACCTACTAACCCCATGAATAATCTGACTTCTTCCACATTTCTAGTAGTTTCCCACTCCATGATAGCCCTTATCTTTTCTGGATCCAATGTTATGCCTTCCTTGGAACAACATGCCACAAGTAGTGTACCTTTTTCTAATAGAAGTTTCATTTGCTAAGCTTGGCATACAGCTGATTCTCTCCTAGAAACCTCAGTAATGCTGCTAAATGTTCGACGTGCTCTTCCTCATTCTTAGGATATATCAATATAACATTAATGAACACAATAAAAAACTTGTCCAAGTAAGGACGCAACACATTATTCATCAAGAACATAAAATTAGCTAGAGAATTAGTTAAACCAAATGGAACTATGACAAACTCATAATTACCATACCTAGTCCTGAAAGTAGTCTTGTAGATGTCCTCTTATTTGATGTGTACCCGATGATGTCCTAATCTCATATCAATATTTATGAATGATGCTACTCCCTTCAACCGATCAAACAAGTCATCTATCCTCAGCACCGAATACCTATTCGTGATGGTTACCTTTTTCAATTTCCTTTAATCAATGCATAGCCTAAGAGTACCATACTTATTCTTCACAAACAATATCGGTGCACCCCAAAGTGATACACTTGGCCTAATGTATCCCTTGTTAAGCATTTCCTTTAACTACAACTTCAACTCTACTAACACTTGTGTGCTTATCCTGTATGGTGCCCTTGATGTTGGTGCTACCCCTGGTACTAACTCAATGGAAAATTCCACTTCCTTGTGAGGTGGAAACTCTGAAATCTATACAGGAAATACATCTTGAAACTGTTGTAAAATTAGGTACCTACTAAATACCTTCGCATCCTTAATAGACTTACCTTTATCATTATAAATACATAATGCAAATAACACACACCCCTTTCTCTAACTATACTTTGCGTGCATATATATGACCATTCTAACTGATGTTTCTTTCTTCTTACCTTGCAATATTCTTTTTTCTCCATTGTCATCTAAGCATTCAATATCCTTGTCATAACAATCCACCTTAGTCCTATGAAGATATAACCAGTCCATACCAAAAAACATACTATATGATCCCAACGGAAGTACATTCAAATGCACTGATGTTGGAATACCATTCAACTCAAATGCACAAGCTCTTACTCAATGATGAACTCTTTTTTTTGTACCTATAGCCAACTACACTAACCAAGATTTTGCTTGCACTTATTTATTCAAACCACACTTATTTACCAGGTTATGATTAACATAACTATAATTAGATCTAGGGTAAATCAAACTAGAAACAACTTGATCACAAAGCTTACCATCCATCTTGATAATAATTTCCTGGTGATCCACCTGCCTATTATCCGATGTTGCATAGATCCATGAAATGCTCTTCCCAACATCCTGTTGTGCTTTACAAACAACCCCCCATTTCATGTTATTTTTATTCATAAAACATTAAAATGTGAAATGGGTCCCTTTAAAATAAAATTGATATCAAAACTTTTACTTAACAAAAGGTCCGATAATCAAAGGAGCGCTTTATAAAAACCCTTTTTAAAGCAATATCCATTTAAAAGAAATAAAACAAATTTCGGTCATTGCGATAAAGCGATCGCAAGATCGCATATCGCAATGACATGAGGGACACAACAAAATGGCACAAGGCTTTCCGCCGATGCGATATAGTATTCGGCGATCGGCGATCGGCGATATCCAATGCACTACCGAAAGCACCCCATATCAATACCCCCGATGCGATAAGCTATCGGTGATCGGCAATCGACGCATTCCCTTTGTTTGAGTTACATTGCACATATGCCTTTCGCCGATGCGATATCGCAATCAGCGATCGGCGGGTCCCCTTGTTTGAGTCTTAATACATATAAGCCTTTCGCCGATGCGATATCGCAATCGGCGATCGGCGATACTCAATGCAATTGTTAACGCGGAGTTGTTATAATCCCCGATGCGATGCGATAAGGCACGATTTTCAATAGAAAGCTGTTAAAGTTATTGGAAAGCTCAATTTAATCATATTTAAGGCATAATCACTCCCGCTCGGCCGCCAATACGTCCATTGCATGCGTAATGAGATCTCTCGACCGAATAATGATATAATGGGCATTTATAAGGTGGCAGGTTTTATACGGCCATTTAATGGATTCATGTCCTAAAATCTTTACATAGATTATCTCCGCGCCCGTTTTAAATGCTGAATATATTGCTGCGCACCTGTTCATTTGCTATCAATTGCAAGTTTTATTGCTATCTCTCTGTGTTACGCCAAATTGCCTCTCTGTGCAGAATTCAGTCATAAACAGGAATTCGGGCATGATGGGTAAGAAGTCTAAGAAAATCGCAGGTGCTTCCAATCCACCAGTCGCAGGACAAGCCGCAGCAAACAGCAAGAAAGGCCTAATAGCAGACACAACATGCACAGGCCTCGCCAGAGTG
>APFE030985152.1:0-10649 GCA_000404065.3 Pinus taeda
TGGATCTTGATGGAGATGAATATCAACGTGGCCATCAACCACAAACCACGGTTTTCCCCAACTGTCTTCAACCAGTTGGAAGAGTATGTGGAGTTCAAGGCAGACTTCCACTGTGTCTCCATGTGAGCGTAGAAGGACCCTAATGAAAAGTGGTATGATCTTCCATACCTCGCCATAGATGATGCGATCATGGCAGTCCTCGACCATTGGCCAATAGAGTGGCACATGGCCTCTGACTTGATAGCTGGGTCTAGCAAGTCAGCAGCAAAGCATAAGAAGGAAGAGGCTAGACTAAAGATGGAACAGTTGGTTGAAAAGAGAAAGAAAGAGGTTGAGGACAAAGCCAAAGTGGAGCACGCTACCAAAAAGCAGACAGAAGGGCAGGAAGATGAGGAGTTCGACTACGACAAGAGTCAGAAATATCCTTCTCCAAAGGCAGAAGAGGAAGAGAAATGATCCAAATAGGGAGGAGCAGACCCGGAGACTACTCCATTTCGGGTTAAGCGCAACAGGGAGCAGGAGAAATTATGGCGCCAGAAGAAGTCCAAGGCCAACAAAACGTCCCTCGACCCAATCACCTTAACGAAAGGTGATTTGAATGACATTGGCAATGCAGTGAGGGATGTGACCACGAAACTACTACAGCAGTTCGAGCAGCAGTAGAAACAGGCCTTGGGTGTTATTCAAATGGGTCTGTGTGAGCTGTAGATCCAGCCATCATAGGTATAGACTAGTGTGGGGCGAAGCAGCACATCGTCAACTATTTTGGCGCCTAGAATGTTAGAGGTAGTAGAAATGGTGTGCACATTGGATCCCCGGGCGATAGTGCTATCGGATGGAGCGGTAACTATAGAAGAAGAAGCTGACAAGGCCACTATTAGCACCCTCAAGAGGGTTGGGCTAAATTTTGTCGCACTTCAAAGTGAATCCCTTCACACCTTGCAAGATGTTGTGATCACAGAACTTCGGGGTTGGGAACAATGCGCCTTGAATGTTCAATGAGCAGAAGGTGAACAATGCTCAGCTAGATGTACAAAAGAATTCTACCATTGATCTTCTTAAGGCCACCACAAAAAAGAATGATAACATAACCAAGGTGGTGGTTGAGGCATGCAGGACCATTCCAGAGCTGGATATTCCTAAAGATGCGCTAGTGGATGTGAGAATTTGGAAGCTCGCTGCCGAAGTGCACGAAGCGAGAACAAAGCTAGCTAAGATTCAGTTTGAACTGAACCTTAAAACTATAGAGCTCAAGTTGAGGGCCTAACCTTCGACTCCACTAGAGGTTAAAGAGAAGTGTGTAGCCATTGTCAAAGAAGCAGTATAGTTGTAGATGTCATAGTGAAGGATTACATTGCGCTCTTCGGGCAGTCGCTCGAAGTAGTCACCAACCTACAGGAGGATCCCAATGTGCAGAGGCTGGAAACAGAGGTGCAGGAACTGTGGTAGAGATATGATGAGGTTAAAGCGACGATGTGCACCATCACCATTACACAAAAGTTAGCGAAGCTACATGAAGCAAAGGCATTAAAGGAATAGGTGGATGTAGCTCAATGCAAGGAGGAAGTATTGAAGGCTAGACTGGGGACTTGACTATAGGAAGCTTATGTACTCACTGCCTCCATTGAAGGGAAATTGGCTAGTTTGTAGGCAACACAATAGAAAATACAAGCAGACAGCGTAGAGCCAACAATGGAGCAGTTGGTCAAGAAGGTGAAGCAAGCAGCCACACAGTGCACCACCGAAGTTGCAGTGGTACAAGTGGATCTAGGAGGTCTTCGCAACAAGATCTCCACACTAGCAGATTGACTCGAGGGCGAGTCACCAGATCGTTTTTGGGGGCCTGTTGGGAACGGGTCCCCTATGGTTAATTTTGGGGTTAAAAGCCCAAGTTTTGGGGCTAAAGGCCCAAGTTTTATGTAAAGAATGTAAAGTATCTGTGTTTTGTGGTCACGGAATGTGAAGATGTAAACAGTCAAAAGGTTTTCTACCCTTATTTTAGATAGTTTGTGTCGGCTGGATGAGATTTGACCTTGGTCTGTGTGCCATGGGAATGTATAAAAAGGAGAGCCTTAGAGAGTCTAAGGTAGGGGATAAGTTTTGGTAGACTTCTGAGTAATTTTATGGGTTTGTAAGAGCTAAGAGTGAAGACTCTTAGCATAGGAAGAGGCTCTACAACTAAGTGTACAGTGGCCTAGGATAGAAGTTTGCAGCTGAGTGCGCAGACCCCTGCAGCTGTGTGCGCAGGGTAGTTAGAGTCTGTACTGGAATCTAGATTATCAATAAAGAGAAGCATTCTGGAATTACTTGTGTATTTCACTTCTGTTAATTGCATGCAATTATGTTACATTGAACACTGGGTTTATGTTTTAATGCTATTCTAATGTGTGAATCTATATGTTTCTCTTTGTTATATGAACGCAGGTAAGAATATATGTTTACGTGAAGACAATCATAATTACATGTTAAGACTGTATGAAACTAAGAGAGTTTGAGTAAGTGCAGAAGTAAGAGTAATTACAGAGGCACGTAAGTGCCTGATCTGTCTATTTAGGGTATGTGAAGGATAGTTGTACACTTTCACGGAGGCTTCAAGGGTTAATAAGAGAAGTACATTGATAAGGCCTAAAGGGATTTTAGGCCTTATCGATCTGCGCGAAGGTAGAGTGAAGGTCTACAATCGACATCACAACCATCTCAGGGTGCAGAAACTTGGTTCTGGCATCCCCCCATACTGCTTCGGGTGAGACTTCAGTCTGCGCTCCGCAGATTGATGCTGAAAGGGCCAGTAGTGTAGGGATTTGCTTGGCTACTTAACGTTGAACCTGGGTTAGGGCCCATCAAGCCAACAGATGTGTTGATTGTTTCCTTTTTCATTGCATTTATAATTATAATTGGAAATATTATTAATTAAAGTATTGAATTGGGCTAAAGTAATTGATACAACATAAAACAATCTGAAAATTCAACATGGTATTAGATGCAAGGTGAAGGACAAGCCCAAAAGAAGACAAGCATTGAAGCAATCATCTTCAGAAAATTGAAAGAGTCGATCTAGCTAAGTCAAGATGACCTCCTTCTTCAAAGAAAATGAGAATTTGGGTGACTCATCCAATTTTGCAGCATGGAAAGTCAGGTTTGAGATTATAGCTAATAATAATGATACTTTGGACTACATTCAAGAAAAAGTACCTAAGCCTCCAAAGAATACTTATGTTGTTGCCAAGAACAAGCATGGTTTTCAAGATAATTTACTTGGATATGTTGGAAACTTGAGAGGATCTAAAGATATGTATGATAAGGTAGTTGGCATGTATGAAGTCAAAAATTTGAATGAACTCATCTCCTTGAAAGATCAACTGAAAGACACGAAGATGAACAAAGGAGAGTCTGTGCAATCATACATAATGAGGATATATCATCTTAGAGGTCAATTTCAAAGAGTTGGGGAATTTATGCCTAATAGGGAATTGGTAAGTATGACTCTAAGAGGTCTCCCTCCTATTTGGGAAACCTATATTACTACTATAAGCAACAACAATGTCCTCCCATTATTCGATGAAATTTTTGGAAATATCACTCACGAAGACTCAAGGATGATATCAAGAGGAAGGATTCAAAAGCATGAAGTAGGAGAGTTCATTGCATTCATCACTCATGACAAGAAGAAGAAGAAAGGGAAAGGAGGTCCATAAAATTCAAGAAAGCCTACTCTTAGAAATCCAAATAGAAGGAAGGAACTTTTTCACATCGAAGCCTACTCCAAGAAGAATAATGGACCATGCTACAATACTAGAAGCAACAACAACACGTTCAATGATCAAATAAGGAGATATCACTAAAGGAATGATCGTAATGGAATATTATGAAATAAGAATAAGAGGTGCTCCAAGTGATCATGAAGAAGATCGTCATCAAAAGAAGTCAAGATTCTCTAGGTATGAAAGAAATGTTGCGAATCAATCTAAATATATTTTCATTCCTTCCCTTACTAGTTCATCTCCTCTAGACTCATGGGATAGTTGGTTGGTTGATAGTGAGGCCACTCGTCACTTCTATAGCTATACGGAACTTCTATCTAATTTGGTAGATAGGGACTCAAATTTGAAAATCATTAGAGGAAATTTCATCCTAAAAGTTGTCTCCTAAGGAAAAATAATAAAATAATAAAATAAGAGTTATGAATTTTGGAGGGAAAAGAAGAAAACTACTTTTTAAATTGAATTTTTGGTTTATCTCCTTATAGGTTTACTCAAATTTCGAGTGTAGGCAATCATTGGATGTGGAACTAAATTTTGCATCCAGTGAGTACCCATTACGCATACTTTTGAGAAGACCCACATTGATATAAATTGCCGATACATTAAAAATGCGTGTTGGACATGCCTTTTAAATGTATCTACAATTTTTTTCAATGTGGGTCTTCTCAAAACTATGCAAAATGGGTACCCGTTGGATGTGGAATTTAATTATGCATCCAACGAGTATCTACACTTGAAATTTGAGTAAACCTATACGGAGATAAGCCAAAAATACAATTAAAAAAAGTAGATTTTCTTATGCTCCCTCCAAAATATTTACATGTACCACTTTTAAATTTAAAGGATTTTGATTGGTTTACATATTATGACATGGAAATTATGTGAAAATTTCACGGGCACTTTTATGCTAAAATTTTCCGTAATGCATTCTTGGATACAACTCCACTCACCCCGTTAAAGGTTTTGCTCGTCAAATTTCATTTGAATTCTAGAGAATCTATTTTTCTCCATGATTTGATGTATGTGCTAGGGTTGAATAAGAATTTGGTATGAATATGTTCTTTGGAAGGCAAAGGGATGAGGGTTTCCTTCATCAAGGGAAAGGTTCTTACTTGGTGTGTTGGATCACCTATGAGAGATGCATTCACATTAGGATCAAAATATGAAGGACTCTACAGGGTTACTCGAAGACCACTTCTAGCATTGGTCCATGAAACTAATAATATAAGTGATCTATGGCACGAAATGTTGGCCCATACATTATGGTGCTCTTTTGAAATTGGATAACTCAGGATTCCCAAGGTTCAAGCCCATTGTGATGGAGTATGTCCAGGTTGTGCCAATGGAAAGAAGATAAGGGGACCATTCCCCTCTAGAGAGAACAAGACAAATGATATCCTCCATATCATTCATCTTGGTATATGTGGTCCAATGCATATGCATTTTATTGGTGGCCATCTATACTATATCACCTTCATTGATGACTTATCAAAAAATACACGGATATATTATTTGAAGCACAAGGATGAAGCCTTTGAAATGTTCAAGGGGTTCAAAATTTTTATTGAAAATCAAACGAGGAAGAAAATCAAAATATCCAGGTCTGACAATCGTGGAGAGTAGACCTAAAAGGAATTCATTAATTTTTGCAAGAAGGGAGGAATCAAGAAAGAAACAATTGTGCCCTATACTCCCGAACAAAATGGAGTGATTGAAATAAAGAATAGGTCCATTATAGAAGTTGTTCATGCCATGCTCCATGATCAAAAGTTGTCGAAGTTCCTTTGGGGAGAAGCAACAAATGTCGCCTTATATGTTTAAAATAGAGCACCTCATTAAGCATTGGACAACAAGAACCTGGAGAATTATTCACAGGTGTCAAGCTTGATGTTGATCATCTTTGTATCTTTTTTTGCCCCGTATACTTTCATGTGCCGAAGGACAAAAGGAACAAGTTGGAAGCCTCGAGAAGAAAAGATATGTTCGTTGCATATTGTGAAAATTCTAAATCATTTAGAATATATATTCCTGGTAAAAGGAAGGTTGAAATTAGTAGGGATGTTACATTCGATGAAGTTGTCACCCTTGGAAAAGAAAGGGACCTTCCTCCACCTCCTCCTCCTGAGAAGAATGATGATATGGATATTTTAAATGGTCCTTTTGTGCCCGAATCTAAGACAGACATTGTTGGTGATCCCATGGAGCCCATGGGTCCATTAGATCCTCCTCCATGTGATCCTCCCACCAAGAAGAGGCCACTTTAGCTTCGAGGCACATTACAAGATGATGAAAGATGAGCTCTCATTTGAATATCATTTAGAGAAAGGAAGAAGCCATGCAGGTACTAGGGATATGTTGCAGCCATGAGCATTATGATTCAAGCTGAACCTCCCATATTTGAAGAAATCGTAAAGTAATAAGTCTGTAAATACATTATGGCCGAAGAATACGAATTGATTATGAATAATGATGTATAGGATGTTGTGGCGAGACCGTATAGGGAATCTGTGGTGACTTCAAAGTGGCTATTCAATATCAAGCATGGAGTTGATGGTAGCATTGAGAAATACAAGGCAAGGTTCATGGCTTGAGGATTCTCCCAAAAAGAGGGAGAATATTATGATGATATATTTGCACCTATAGCTTGATATACAACCATTCATTTGATAGTTTCCCTTGCTGCAAGTCAAGCATGGACCCTTCATTAGATGGACGTGAAGACTGCATTCCTCCATGGCATGTTACAAGAAGAAGTGTACATTGAGTAGCCACAAGGATTTGAAGTAGAGGATCGAAGTTCACATTTTTGCAAGTTGAAGAAGGCATCATATGGTTTGAAGCAAGCCCCCAAATCATGGTACGCCTACGTAGACAATTACTTGGTGAAGCTGGGATTCACAACAAGTAATTTCGATCCCAACCTCTACTTCAAGGAAGTCCAAGGTATGTCATTGATTTTGGTTTTATATGTTGACGATCTATTCTTGACAGGTAGTGAGCCCCTGATGATTGAAAGGAAGAGGGAGTTAGCCTTTGAATTCAAGATAAAGGACCTTATATTCATGCACTACTTTCTAGGCCTTGAGGTGTGGAAAAGGCCCAATGAGATTTTCCTTTCACAAGGTAGATATGTTGTGAAGCTACTGAAAAAGATTTAGAATGACAGAATGCAAGTCACTACCCACACCGATGGAAATGAACTTCAAGAAGTTATGTGGAGAAGCTACAAGACCTTATTTGGTGAATCCATCCAAGTATAGACAGTTGATTGGCCTCTGATCTGTTGATTTGTGTAGCTTGGGAGGTACTCCAAGCCCTAGGGTTCAGGGTTTGGAGAGAAAAGCACCACAAGGATCACTTGTGGGCTTCAAACCCAAGTATGGGGTTTTTCTCCCAATCATGTTTGGGGAAATTATGGAAGAACACTGTAGTGTCCTGTCTAGGGTGCTAGACAAGGCTATATTTATTATCGACCAGGATGTGTAGACTTAGAGGCATGCGTCTAAAGTATATAGACATAAAGGATTATTAGCTAAGTGGTTATGATGGAAGGTCACAGGACTTCTTTACGGAAGATTGAGGTATGTTACCTATCAACCAAACACTTAGGTCACTGAGTTAATTACAACACTGTTATTCAATTCATTTACCAAATTAAAACACTGTGTATCACTACAAACCAAGATTTCAATCTCCTTACAGAGACATTATGCATAAAACCCTTGTTCAGCAAATACTCAGCATTCACTAATATTCATGCAAGATAAAAACATACAGAAATCATAAGCATACTTTGAAATGATAACAGAGTTCATGACATTGCTTTAAAAGACAACAAAGGATCGAATCCCTTACAGGATACGATTCACGATCTAAGTGATGAACTGTTCAAGTACTATCATAAACATAAACCATACGCATTCTATTGAAATCAACAACCAATTCTAATTACTGTGCATATCATTTAATACCCTAAGATGCGAATGAAAAGGAAATGACAGTATACCAAGTTAACGCAAGGCCCGTCCGCGTTCCAGAGGTATACTGGACTGTGATCAACCGATTATCAAATCAACGCAACAAGGAAAATATCGTGACTGCAACTATGTCTTTGATATTAAGTTCAAACTCTGTTTTCAAATGATACAACGATAACCAACTACTGACTACTCAGAACTGTGTTTACATATGTTTTTTACAACCCTTACATTTCGAAAATGAATGTACATTTTTTTTTTTTTTTGTAAGTAAGCATTTGTATTAAGAAACAAAAATATTGTACAAAAGGACTGCCCGGGCTGACTAGAGCCCGAAGCTTTGCAGCGAACAAGACAACTTGACCAAAAGACCTCCTCCAAAACCCCAAAGAAACAGGGCAGCCAGCAAGGATTAACTATCCACCTCGGCTCTGAGGAGTAGACAAGAAGAGAGCAATGCTAAACAAGAAGCAAACAGACTGGCTGGGAGGCAAGAGTTCAACTGGGGATTCTACCCAGCTTGAGTGGAATCCACAGTTCGACCCTTTTTTCCTTTCTTCTTACCAACTTTGACCCATCCAAGTTGATCCTGTATGGATGGAAGAACTAGCAAACGATGCTGGGCAGACGGGGAGACCTCCTTGTCTGAGTCTGAAGGAGAGGTCTCAAGAGAACGTTTCTGTGAGAGCGGAGGGGCAGGAGGCTCCTCAGGACCTGTAGGGGGCGGGTCCTGTGCAAGCGAAGCATCCATCTCGTCCTCATTCACTTCCTCTTCATCTGAACTGGAACTGAAATCATCCATGGGGGGAGGGTCACTAGGCTTCCAGCTTTTGGATTTCGGCTTAGGAGCGGCCTTCTTCTTTTGGGCTGGGAGTGCTGGGCACGTTCTATGAAGGTGCCCTGTGAGATGGCAATGTCTACACCGGAAAGCTGTGTTCTCGTAATCCAGGGTCTGAGTCCAATAGAAGTCACCAACCTTGAGAATGATCTGCTCTGGTAAACCTTTACTCATATCTATTTCTGCGCAGATTCTGGCGAAGGTGTAGATGCCCTTTTCCCCTCTGGATGTGTCTGTGGCTAGAAAGTGGCCTAAGGTGTTACCAATTCCTTCAAAAACCGCAGAGTGCCATAAATGAACTGGGAGGTTGGGCAGTCTGACCCAAATGGGGAGCTTGCTAATGACAGCTGTGGAGGGATCAAAATCTGGGAACCATGGGGTTAAGAAGAGCCCAGCAGAGTCCCAAAACCAGGGTCATTCCGTCAAAGCTCTTTGATAATGCTCACTGTCAACAAAGACTACAATGAAGAAACCTTTAGAGCAGAAGAGAACCTTGCAGTTGTTGGTCCAGTTAGAGTGAACCCATTTGTATAGATCTGCTGTGCTTGGCCAGAGCCCATTGAACCTGCAGATAATACCAAATTCAGCAAACAACTGGAACTGCCTTTCGATTGTTGGATGCGTGATATCTATGGAGGGGGTTTCCTCCAGCTTGTCCACCAGAAAAGGTTTTGGAGCTTGGGCTGGTGAAGTAGCTTTCTTGGTTTTCTGAGCATGGACAACATCTTTGTAAGAGAATGTTGCTGCTGAAGAAGTCTGTCTGACTGCCCCCCCTCTCAAACGAAGGGACAGAACGATAGAAGCATTTCTTTGAATATCATAAAAGGAAAGGGGCAAGAGATCATCAAGCTGTTTACCTTTGAAAAGGAGCCTTTGAGAGACAGAAGGAATCCCCATCCTGAGGTGCAGTCTTTGCTTGAGGTCCTGCACAAGGTTTGTGGAGCTCACCCACTGAAGCAAGGTTTTGCCTGATAAAAGCGCTATACAAATCTGGAAAGATTCGGAAAGCGTCGGGGTCTGTTTTCCTTTGCGAGCATAACTTGGCAGGGACCCAAACTGTGCCTGCTTTGTAAAACCCTGTGCTAGGAAGCAAGCTATCTCAGTCCCTTGGTGAAGCTTGAGAGGAGGTAGGGCCTCTCTGAGGTCATCTGCTGCAATTTCTACTGGGTTGAGCAGAGGCCGGACTTCCACCGGAAACTGCTTCCCACTGCAGTTTTTTTGAAGCCCCTTTTGAGAGGTCATTTCTCTTTGTTGCATTCCTATGAATATTTGCCGCACAGCCTCCCCGCTCGGGCATATTTCAGAAATTCTGAGCAGAAAGAATCCCGCCCAATAACTATTCAGGGGAAGGGGGACCGAACAGTGGAGAAACCCCGTCCAAGAGAGCATAACGAAGCCTCCACACAAAGGGAGCTCAAGCTGCGCCGCTATCAAGAAGAGATTTCCAAATCTGGCTGAGCAGAAAACCCTACAGGGTACCTGGCCAAAGTCGCCACGGGAGAGGCGAAGCTGTTGAGGATCGCTGGTTCTGATGTCCGCCCCTTCGCCGGCAGAGAAAATCAAGAAGGAAGGGCTGCGCGGAACCCACAAGAAAGGCCATCCAGCCACGGGAGCAGAGCCAGGGCGAGGAGGCACCGTGAGGGAGCAGCAATCCGTGGCTGCGACGAAATGAGGAGCAACAAACTTACTGAAAACCCTCGCCGAACCTGTCTGAGTCGCCGCCATTCTTTTCTCCTCTTGACCTCTCTGCTCGATGAAGCTCAACACATCGAAAACGAATGTGCATTCATGATGTGGCTGTTGCCGCTTTTATCATGTCGTGATTTTTAAAATGTTTCTATCCTAAATTGATTTCAAAAAGGAACAAAATTAAATCAATTTAGAATGCTTTGCTGTTGCTGCCTTTGTCGCCAACATGCTATACTTTGACCTTCGTTGACCACTCATGTAGGAGGGTCGATTCTGCTGTAGGATAGGTATATGTCCATGCTTGGACATTCTACTTTTCATCCCTACCCTTTGCTCTAGCCTAGCTGTCATGCCACATGTCAAACAATGAACCAATTACAGGAT
>APFE030985160.1:0-57792 GCA_000404065.3 Pinus taeda
ATTATGTAGCATTAAAAATTTAAAAAATAATAAGAAAAAATTATAAAAGATGAGAAATGAAAGCATAAAAGTTAAAAGTAATATTCTTTGAATGCTTCACATATAAACAAATTATTGTTAAGAAGAAGTAGTATCAAGTTGATGATGTGGTTGATCACTTAAATGTGACATGATTACATTATGTTTTATAACATTTAAACTCAAAAAGTATGAGTAGTTAGTTGTGAAGCGACACTGTAAAATAAATGTAACTATTCGAACATTTATATTAATAAATCTAACACTCATAAAAATAGAGCTACCCAATTATATTGATTATAAATCAGTTGGATTATTTATTTTATAATAATTATAAAACTTTACATTTGAAGCGCTTCTTTGGCATTGTCCAAGGCTGGCAATATCTGAAAAATTCACACCAATTTCACCAGCAGGAATGACATCTAGTCTAATTCGTTTCTCAAAATTCATTGTATGGAGCTACTTCCTATGACAATAATTATTATATTCGTGAATATCTTTCAATATTTATTACATAATACACAAGAACACGATTCAATTGATCCAAAAGCTATGTTTTTTTAACATGGCAGACTCACTAGTTTAGAAAGAAGAGGAGGAGGATTTGATGCCTTTGGACCCTCACCTTCTTTCTTAGGGTCGATTTCTTTCTTAATGGCACCTCCCACAGGGGCAGAGCCAGTTTTCTCAGCTTCACTTTTGTTCTCTGGTGATGGAGATGTTTCACTTGTGAGTTCTACCATTGCAGAACCTGTCTCCTGAGGTTCATGTAGAGAAAGAAAGGAGACATTGATAAGTCCCATTTACTGATACTTGAGACAATTAGTAACAAATCAGAGTTTTGTTTTCAAACCTTTGAAGAATCCCCATTGAACACTAGCAATGTTGCTTTACTTTTTGCCTTGCTTATTTGGAATATATTCAACCCATGCGCTAAGATATTAGATAACCATTACCCAACCTTTTATGTTTCTTGATCTAAATGTTAAGAGAACGAGAGAAAGTAACCAATCTTCCATTTCTATACTTTGGATTTTTTGTATTCATTAGCTAGTGAGAAATGGAAAACACAACAATTTCTTCCATAGCTGCACAATTATAATGAACATAACTAGTCTGTTTATGAAGGATATTCCAATTTTCAATTGATATTATGGGAATGAACTCACAAGTACTAAGAAGATTCAAATTCGAAAAACAAATGGATCCCAAATAATCACATACAAGATCATTTGTTGCATGAATATATCAAAGTACAGACAACAAAAACAATGCAATGGTCAGAAGCTTATAAACATTGATCACTAATGCAAGAACACCTAATCTAAACTGAAAAAAGATACATAATGATAAATATAATTTCTAGAAGACTCAATACAATCATAAATATGCTAGAAGGCTCACGAACGCTTGCTAGAAGACAATGCAATCATAAATATGCCCAATAAACAAAACAAGAAATGATAATCTGCAAGCTTTTGACTACAAATAAAAGAAAAAATATTTTCTTACACTATCAGTAGTTATACATCTAAAATAACTGCATTTAAAAAAAAAATCATGAGTATTGAGAATCAATACTAAGATATGCATGGACAATTAATTCTTTATATTACCTCTGATATATGGTTCTTATTTTCCTGAAACTAAATAGCTTTGAAATCTTCTTCAAGTCGACTCTTCCAACTGACAAGGTGTGCATTTTCTTATGGGGGCTTGATATCGATATTATAGGGAAATAATGATGCTAGCTTTTCAATTATTACTCTATAGTTTTGTTTGTTTGATGGATCCACCATTATAGAACCTAGAACTAATAATGGTCTTGAAATATTCTTTAGCATTTCACAAAACAAACAATATGTCCTTGGTGCTCTGAATATAAGCATCTCAACATCTCTCGAATATAAAAGTGCAGGGCTTGTCCTAGAGATAGTCATTAAAACTTGTGGCATATTTTTTCAGAAGAAATACAACCTACAAATTACCCTTACAAAAGGAAAGAAAATAATGACTTAAACCTTAACTTATAAAGGGACATGCAAGAGATGAATGTTATACTTAGGTGTTCTAGAAAGCGAGAAACTGTAAGGAATCTTGGAATGAAAAATATTATTACAGTGGTGAGAAGTATATAGTTGTTAAACTAGTCACCCATGGTCTACATTTGTTTCTATATCTAATGGTTAATATGTCTTTGTCGATCATTATCATGTAGTGGGAGATGATCAATTAGTGACAATCTAGCACCAATTAAATTAAGCATCACATTTATGACTGCAAAATCATAAATGGTTAAGGTGAAACTATCAACCATCCATTTCGTGATTGCTTCTAATTTGCTCAGTTTGTATTTGTATATCTTAGATTCTGTTAGATAAGGATACAATGATGTACGGGGAAAGGGCACTATAGTGTGCACCCGTGACCCACATGTGTCTTTCTTTGCACTCCTTTAATGCAATGCATGGGCCTTTGCAGATTCTCTGATCATAGTACGATGACATGAGAGGACCATCGCTACACGCATATTTTTTTCTGAGTTTTTTTTCTCCCAGCATGCCTTATAACTCATCTTCATAGCCTATCGAGCTAAAGGCCGATATGCAATATGCAGAGCTTGCTGCCACATCAAGCTATGTAGCCTTGATGTGGTGGCTGTGCTCAGACCATTGTCTTGGAAAAATAAAAACCTAAGGTCTACTATAGAAACTCCATGGATTTGTTTGCAAATTTTTTATACATAGATAACTAATACAAAACCATGGATCATAAATTTCACTGTTATGCAGTGACCTAAAAAGCAAAAAGAAAAGGAAGACGTGTTACCTTAGAAAAGAATACTTAGAGTGACCATACGATGTAAAAAAAATTAGAATATGAAATTTAGATATCTAACTTCATTCTCCCCTTATTGACAAATTTCCTCATTTGTTTCAAAATTTCACTATAATATTTGTTTTATCCCCTGCATATTTATCGGAAAGATAAAAGGTTTAAGATAAAAATGAGTGATAGAACGAAATAAAAATCTCTTTCAATGCTACAAAACCTAGCATATTGTTGCTCTGCTTCATTGTAGTATCGTAGTATTTTTTACCCTTTGCATAATGTTATTTGATTTCTTAAGGCTTAGGGTTTTTATTGCATTGACGTGCTCTACTAGAATTAGTCACCTAGTGTGTTTTACTATGTTGGTGCATTGATATGTGTGCTATTGGAGCATGCATTAAGTATTCCATTAGATGAGTTATAATATGAGTTTCTCTTTACTTTAAGTATTCCATTTGCATACTCTAATTATGTACTAGTTGGTCATGCGGTAGTTAGAAAAATGTACACATATCAATGTACGAAACACCAAGAAAATCAATAAAGTCAAATTATTTAAAATTGTCAACTTTTACTCCATATATCTTTACTTTTTCTTAATATAGGTTGTGTTCAAATTCTATACTTGCTTTAACGAATATTAATTATTTACATATTTGGTTATGTAGGTCTTAGGTTGAGATAGAAATACTAACATAAGAAAGGAGCAAATTCACTTGAAAAAAGGAAAAAGATATGAAATTTAAATACACAAGTATTTTATTTTAAAATACTTGTGGGTTTAAACATTGCTGCATTTATAGTGATTATATTAACAATATTGTAAGATTTTGAAGGCAACGATAATATTGCCTTAATATATTGAGATATTATGAGATATTTTACCTAAAATTGATGACAAGTTATATTTTGGGTCTTTAATGATATATATTTTTATTTTCTTATGTAATAAACGTAATATTAATATTAAATAATATGTAGTGGATAAATGTGATATTAGCATTAAATGACACGTAGTGGTTAAAGTGTGTTATATAAACAAATATCAAGAAGCCTCGAAAACATCTTTTATAATATGAGTGAAGAAACAACATAAAATTTTAATGAATATTTTGTAAAGAGGAGAAGGTGGATTAAAAGGTGTTCATAACAGAATTTCTTTTGATGCTATTTTATCAAACTTTATAAAAATATTAGGTAACATAGTTCGAACACTCAAATTCAAGGAAACTACTTATTATGATGGTCATACCAACTAGGAACCATTCTACCCTCTTAAGAAGAAAAAAATTACAAAGGATATATAAAATGACAAATTGTTGTTGATGAGTTTATTCATATTGGTGTTGGAAGCTAATTAAAGGGGGAAAAGATTTTATAATAATATAAGTGAATCAATGCAAATAATGCAAACATGCAATTTTTTACTTACTATATAAAATTCAAACTAATGAATCTAAGAGCCATATTGTGACACCTCTGATACATTTCCCCTCATTTTTGTAATGTAATAATCTAATGGCCTTAAGCATGGGACCAAAGGTCGATGATCTAACAGGGAAGAGGAAAGATAAACCAAGTGGGGTTAGTTGGCGCCTTAAGTTAATTATGGTGCAAGTAATAAGAAAAATGAGAGGAAGATTCCAAGAGGAACATGAAGAGGCCCCTAAGGAAATGATACAAAGGAAAATGCACAACAATGTGGGGCTTGTACCTCTTCTTGGTGGAGCTCATGTGTAAAGATGGAAATAACTATGAGTTGAGGGAATGTGATTCCCTAAAAGAGAAAATTTATGACTATAAGTGAAAGAGGATAAAAAGGAGATAGAATGAGTGATTGCCAAAGGACTGGCTAAGAAATCACTCATGATGCTTTGATAGGGTTGATAAATCACATGCAAAAGGGAACTTGTTGTGGGTTAACAAACTAATCATTAAGTGCTTGACACAACTAATAAACCACCTAGGGTGCTTGTTAGGGGTTTATAAATCACTCTTAAAGTGCTTGACCCAATTGATAAACCACCCATTATTGTGAATTTTTATTGTGCTTGACTAGTTGATAAACCACCCACTATCATATGTATTTCATATCCTCTATGAACTGAAAGATGAGGCTCATCAATAGGTAAATTATATGGGTCTTAATGCCACTCTCCAGCTTATTAAAATAATTTTTTCTCACATTTATTTACATATTTTATTATATTTTGCTTAGTGAGAAGGGTAAAGGTGAGATGTTATGTAATGTAGCCTAATATGTATTAAATGCAGGAATTGGAGCAGTTTTGGGCTCATTTAAGTGCAAGAACTTGAAGTAGACAAGCAAGAGGGATTTTAGGAAATTTGGTCTCCCTCCTTAACTCCTCAATCATTCGAAGATTCCTCCACCAGATCTCATCAATTAGAAGTTACAAGAAGCCAAGCCAATCGAGTTCATTGGTAGCCAGGCTAGTGACAGTTTAAGACAAGTCAATCTCGAGTCTGGGAGCCAAGCCTCCCTAATTTTTAGGAAGTTGTTGGTAGCTTCAATTTCTATAAATAAGAAGGCCAAGGGCCTCATTAAGATTCAATATTTTGTTGTATCCAAGAGGAAATTTGGAGCTAAGACAATGTGACTGTTACTCTTATGTTATTTTTTACATTTGATGATAATGAAAAGGTTTATCTTGATCCAACACTGAGTTCACTCAGTGGGCTGAAGCTCTTGGGTTAGGGCCCAACCCTAGGGTAGAAGTTCCTCTTTTTGTACATGTATTCTTAGGTTAAAATCATAGTTAGCTACTGACGTTATTTATGCTTTGTTTACTTTACAAGTAGTTGGATGATTGTCTAGTCTTTCTTTCATTAGTTGAAGAAGTAGACCAGTGGCATAGTCGTGAAAGAGAATACTTCAGAAAATCATGTGGCAATGGCCTCTTCCTCATCTCCCTCATGGGATCATGGTTTTAGGGCCCCACTCTCACAACCCCAAAAACAAATTTATCTTTTAATCATTGCATAGCTTAAGGTTCCTTGTTGAAAAAATCATTGTTTCTAATTTCTTGTAAGCACCTGCAGTTGTCATTTTGTTTCTTGAGTTTATTGTAATTTAAGAAGGCATTTCATTCCATAGATATAGTCATTAGCCATCAATAAATAATTTCTCTCAAATTGAACTCAGATTTTGCATATCTATATGAAGTTACACATAAATAAAGAGAAGAACATGTGTTGTTCCAAGATTTGTTGATCTACAGGGAGGAACTCATTCTCCAACCTCATATAAGCCTTCTTGACCTACTGCCAAGGCCCACCAACCCCTAATCCGAATTTATGTTTTATAGCCACTGTGGACAGCCACCTTGAGCAAATCCAACCATCTTGAAGTGTTGGGTTGAGCCTTGGGCATTGTGCACCTTCCCTACACCTTATTCCACCATTAGACATATTCCCATCACTTCATTTCACCTTCCCTACCTTCTTATAGCCCTCAACTAGTTTCCTGTAGAAAACCAAGACATCCTGTAGTAAATTAGGACATCATGTAGTAACTGCAGGAAACCCTTTAGCAGCCTGTTTTAGCCTATTTTGAGAAGAAATGCTAATCTGAGCATAGGGTAGGCCCTCCACTTAACTTGCATGCCCCTCGATGCCATTTCGGACCAGCTTTTACATGCATTTCTCCCCTGCAAAAGATCAAATTGTTTAATTTAACATTCACAATTCTAAATTGAAATTCAAAACTCTTTTTCTGCACTTTTAACAAAATATAGCGAGTGCATGCATACATCAGTCATAGCAGTGTTAGGATAATTTCCATGCCTACTTAGTCTAGGTAGCTAGATGATAGAATCCAAGGTTAGATTAGTTCCCTTCTGCAAGTAATGTGTGTCAATTATTAGCTAGATAATTTCATGTCATTTCATAGCACTTTCCATTCAACACTTTCATTTTCCTAAAATAGTTAAAAATTTACTTTTTGCATTAAAGATAGCTTTACATTCATTGTCAGTAGTTAGACTCCTTCTAGTTAATAGAAGACTGGTTTGAAAAACCCTAGTGGTCTATTGCCCCAGTTGAAAAGTGACAAGAGTAGATTGTTGCATCTACTGTGCATATAGCACTGTCACATATAAGTTTGTACGAACCCCAGGTTGATAAAGTAAATTTGGTAGCCCTAGGAGTTGTAGCATCCTAGCTGCAATACTAGGGCTCAGCACTTTTTGGCACCATTGTCGAGGAGGTGTCCAAGTAGCTGCAATTTCTTCTTTCCTTTTTGTTTTACATTCAGTAAGTAGTTGCAATCTATGATTTCCTTTCTATTTGACATACAGTAAGTAGTTGCATTTTCTGCCTTCTTTCCTTTTTGCAAATAATTTAGAAATTGCCTAAAAAAAAGAACATTTCTTTCATGCCTTGTAGTCGTAGAGACAATTTACGAAAAAGATTCCAAATACCCCCACACCATCAGACAACCAACCTTCCTTCTTCTTTGGTGGTTGCTAGCTTCCCTCTCTGACAACAAGGGAGTTGGAGTGTTGAAAATTTTGCAACAAGAAATTTTAAATTTAGAATGTGCTAAAAAGTAGACCTGCTAAAAATAGCATGTCTAAAAATAGTAGTTTGGCCAGTGAGGTCAGTGGCCACATTGGGTGAGAGGTGAAACTACTAAAAATAGAAAGTTCTAAAAATAACATTTCTGGGTCCCTTCCTATTTATAACAGTCCCTAGTCTATCTATAGGAAGTAAAATTAATTTTGGTCTTAACAGCAGTTGGAAATATTAATAATTTCAGTTGAGTAATTAGTTTAAGGAAATTCAAATTTGAAGTCTTTGTGAGCATGCACATAAGTCGTGTTATTCCACTAATCTGAGGAATTTAATCCTTATTTTTCCTCAACAATTGAGGAATAAGTATGAAGTTCTATAATGGAGAATCAGTTGAATTTAGTTCTAAAACTGGTCAAGTCAGCTAGATTATTTTAAACAAGTTGTTAAACTATAATATAGTTTGTTAATGCTTGCATGCATGTGACAACTATTATTTTAGATAACTGAGGATTCACTCATGGATAACTATTGCATGTCAGTTCTGTCAGAGACCCAGTTGAGATCAGATGTGGAACAATGTACTATCAAATGCTTGGATATTTCTAGTAAGTATTCTTTGCATGGAGAAGGATCTATTATAGGAGATTGGAGGACTTGTGGCCTATATATTGAGGCCTAGGTATTCCATGATTTTAATCTTCTGATTGAAGATCATCAGGATCTTGTTATTACAGAGAGAGCAGGATAGCTATTGAGCTGATTCTTTTTGTATGTTGTTGAGGATCTCCACTTGATTGATAATACATGGTTGGGGTTTTATGTTGGTGCTTTCCCCTGGATATATCTTGTGTTATGTGTGATGATTCCTTCTTATCAGTTATATGTGTTCTTATTGATGTTGCTCATGGCTGATTAAGCTTCTGCTAAATTGTTTGTAGAAGTAGATCAAGTGTTTTTCTTTAGTACATTGCATTACCAGGTTGATCTACAGGTGGGAAATTTCTACATGGTATTAGAGCTAACTGATTTGCAGCAAAAGTTTTACATGGTATCAAAGCTAGCTGATTTGTAGAAAACTTCTACAAGAATTTTTACATGGCATCAAAGCTAGCTGATTTGTAGCAAAAATTCTACAAAATTCTACATGGAGGACCCATTAGGTGAACAACCAAAGATCTTTGAATATCCTATTGGGAAAGAAGAAGAAGAAACCCTTACACACACTTACAACATGGCTGAAAACAAAAATGAAGGTGCTTTTCCCATTAGAGATACTAATGGAGATACTAGGATGAAAAACATAAGCCCCTCTGCCCTTCCTCACTTCCATGGCTTAACCTCATAAGACCCTGATACCTTCTTATTTTAGTTTGTTGTTATCTGCAAAACTTATGATTATACCTTTGATGACCAGAAGCTGAAATTGTTCGCATCCACCCTTAAGGATGCAGCCTTGTGCTGGTTCATGGGTTTGCCTAGGGAAAACATCACAACTTGGGCTCAGATGAAACAATCCTTCAATGAAAAGTATAGGGACTACTGTAGGTCCAAGGATACCAAAGAAGAAATCTTCATAATGGCCTTGGGACATGATGAATTGATCTGATATTCACCCTATGAGTGACATCAGTTGAAGATTTATTAAACAAAGGTATTACAGACTCATGTGATGGTGTGTGTTGTGTGTTATTTAAGAAATGGATCGATCAGATTGCCAATACACAGACATTTAAGTGGAAAGACAACAGAGAAATACAATAAGAAAACATAAAGACACAAGAATTTTTTAATAAGGAGTTCACCATATTCTCTGGGGCTACATCTCCAGTCCAACTTTCAGTGGTGGCCTTGTTTTATTGTGTCTTTAAGCAGAGAATTATAATGTAGGGACTCAATGTGAGTTCTCCTGAAACAGGTTTGCCTGTAGGGTGGTTCTTGGATTCCCCAAGCCACTGGAGTACACAGAATCTTCTTTTCCTACCAGCTTTATGACCTTCTGGTCTATAGTGGAAAGAGCCAATTTTGGTGCTCAGTCCGGACAGATTCCTCTATGGGATGGATTGAATCTCTCAAGCTCTCTGGTGCTTGATGCTGCCACTAGTCAACTCGACCCTCTGTCTCTTTCTGCTTTTGCTTTACTGCCTTCTTCTCTGGTTTTTGTCTCTCAATGTTCAGCCCTCTTCTCGGGGTTCGCTCTGACTGACTCCAAAATTATGTATTATGTCTCTATTCATGGCTTTTAGCCATTCCTTCCCATGTCTATTTGGTTCCTCTTCCGCCACTGTCGATTCACCTTCTGCAACTGCGCTTGGAGTTCCTTGTTCAGCGTCATCATGAACGCTTAGGGAGTGGCCATGTTTCCTCCTCTAAATGTCGCCAGCCTTCTTCGTTGGTTTGTTTCTTCAGTTACGTCGTGGATGAAGTCTTTCTCCATCGTGGTGGTCAAACAGACTCCAAATTTTTACAAATTGCGGCATATTCCTTCATCGATTCCACTTCCTCCATTGGGCGCAATCTCAGCTGTCCGATCTGGGTCCCCCAGATCCAATGTCATACGCATCTCCTGCGCGGTTGACTTTCTCAACCAATAGTGCGTGATCAACAATGGTTTTCTCTCACCTCTGCTTGCCATGTGTCAATCGATGTATGAAATCGCTTTGCTCTCATCCAAAACCTCTTACCGTTTGAGGGTGCCCTGATCAATGCTACTGGTTTCCAGAGTGCAGGTCCCGCCTTTGTACGTTTAGTGCTTTTTTCCTTTTCCACCCATAGTTCTTCAGTTCGCCATGCGTCCGAGTGCTCAGGCTTCCCCATTTCGGCCTTGTTTGCCCAGCATCAAAAACGTCCTTATTTTCTCGATCCAGGGCTCCCAGGGGCTAATTCAGCCTCCTGCACAGTCTCCATGGGCCTTGGTCAGCGTGCTTTGACCAAGGTCCTCGTCGTTCCACACTGTCTGCTGTTGCCATTGGTTCAGGGTGTTTTTTTATCGCTGTTTTAGAATTCTTTAGAGATTAGTCCCGACCTGATATATTCATGGTTCTTTGACAGTCTTTTATGGATCCAATTTGAATCACGACCTTCCCACTGAAAAAGCTTTTGGACCACAGAAAGTTGGTTTTCAAGCATCGACTAAGTGAGGGTATTGCTTTCTCATTTATCCAATATCAATCCACTTCGCACTGCTCGGCTTTGAACCTTTGAGCCCAATCCTGAGGTACTCAACATCTCCCTTGCGCGTCGTCCTTACCTTCCTGTCTAGCACTGTGTCTTCCTATAGTTCACTCAGACTTTAGAGTCCTCAATCATTGAACGTTCAAACAACCTCAAGCAATCTACATTTACGACTGAGTAGATGTGCATGTAAGTTGGTAGATCAAGGTGAAAAACATTTTCACCAATCTTCTCAAGTATCCTGAAAGGTCCCTGATAGGTTTTAGCTTTTTACCTTCACCTTGCATCTTGTTCTTGTTGATATATAGCCAAACTTGGTCTCCAACTTGAAAATTATGCTCCATCCGATGCTTATCATGCCTAGCCTTGTACTTGGCCTGGCTCTTTTCCAGCTATTCCTGTACTGCCTAGTGGGTCTTTTGGATCTGTTCAATGAACCTAGTTGCCTTGTCCACATCACTATGTCCATCAACCATGGTATCTTTACCAAAGACAAAATCCAAAGGAGACCTTGGTGTGAAACCAAAACAGGTCCCAAAAGGAGATCTCTGTGTAGAAGAGTGTTTGGCTCTGCTGTAAGCATGCTGCACATAACACAAGTGCTCATCCCAAAGCTTAGGATGTTTGCTGCAATATCCTCTCAGTAACTGGATCAATGTCCTGTATGAAAAGTTGTGCTTTTCTTTAATTTGGTGTCCATCAGTTCCCACAGACTTGACCAAAACTTCCCCACAAATTGGGTGTCTCGATCAGATATAATGGAAGTGGGCAATCCAAAATGAACCCATACATGTTCAAAGAACAATTTTGCAGTTTGTTCAGCTGTAACCTGTTTACTACAAGGTATCAAAATACACATTTTGTTGAACCTATCCACAATAACATATAGATAATCATGACCTTTCCTAGATTTTAGGTAATCCTCCAACAAAATCCATGGAAGCACTTTCCCAAGGGTGGGAAGGAACTGGCAATGGAGTGTACAAGCCTAGTTTTCTATTGCTAGGCTTGCTTTTGGCATACATGGCACACCCTCTTACATATCTAGAAATCGTCTCATTCATTTTCGGCCAATAGTAGAACCTTCGCAGCTGTGCAACTGTTTTACTTACCCCAAAGTGACCTGATATCAGAGAAGTGTGTGCTTCCCTAATTATCTTTACTCTCTCTGTTTGTGGAATGCAGAGTTTCCCATAATGGTATAAGAGTCAGTCCTTCACATGATAGTCCAATTCTTCTACTCTTTTTCCTTGACTCAAAGTTGCATATACATCTTTAAAGTCCATATCCTGAGCATATTGTTCTATGTAGCTTTCATGTAGCACAAAATTATGCTTAAGTATGGTAGATGCATTTATAATAGGTCTAGATAACATTTGTGCATCCTTGTTATGTATGCCCTTTTTATATCTGATGACTAAATGAAACTATTGCAGAAAACCCATCCATCTGTAATGTCTCGATTGCTGCAACTTAGTTTGGGAGTGTAGGTATTGAAGTGGTTGATGATCAGTATGTATTACTGTCTCTTTTCCCATTAAGTAACGTTTCCACTTTTTCACACTCTAAACTAATGCATACAATTCTTTATCATATGTAGGATAGTTAACTACTGTAGGATTAAAGTCTCAGAATGATAACATATGGTTTTACCATGTTGTGTCAACACTGCTCCCATGGCATAGTCACTAGCATTAGTTTGAATCTCAAATGGTCTTTGTAGATTAGGCAGTGCTAGTACAGGTGTTGTACTAATCTTTTCTTTCAAGGTGTCGAAGGCTTTATGATGTTTTCCTCCCCACTGAAACACCTTGTTCAATCCTGTCAAAGCATGTAAGGGAGCTGCAATTGAGGAAAAGATAGAAATGAACTTCCTTCAATACTATGCTGCTCCTAAGAAGCTTCTCACTTCTGTAGCAGACCTGGGCTTAGGCCAGTTCACAATGACTACCACTTTAGAGGGATCTATTTTCAGTTCACCTCCCCCTACTATATGACCCAAGTAGATTAGAGATGTTTTGCCAAATTCACATTTTGAGAGTTTAAAATAAAGTTTTTCTCTTTTCAAAACATCTAATGTATCCTTAACATGCTTTAAATGTTCTTCCCGCGTTTTACTAAAAATCAAAATGTCATCCAGATACACAATAACAAAATCATCAAGAAAAGGTCTGAGTACATCATTCATTAATCTCATAAAAGTAGTAGGACCATTAATTAAGCCAAATGGCATAACCATCCATTCATACAATCCCTGCTTTGTTTTGAAAGCAGTCTTCCAAGAATCTTGCTCTGCAACTCTGACCTAATGGTATCCACTGTGCAAATCTAGCTTGGTGAAATAAATAGCTTCCTTTAATTGATCTAAAAGATCATCTATGCGAGGAAGGGGGTAACGATTTTTTATTGTTATCTTATTCAGTGCTCGGTAGTCAATGCACATTCTCCACGAGGCATCTTTCTTTCTCACCAAAACAATTGGTGACCCACATGGTGATGTGCTAGGCCTGATGAAACCTTTCTCGAGCAACTCCTGCACCTGCTTCTTGATTTCAGCATGCTCTAAAGCAGACAACATGTACATCCCAATGTTAGGCAATGGAACATCTTGCTGCAAAATAATATCATGTACTATTCCCTTTTTGGGTGGCAGACCTTTAGGTTCTTGAAACAAGACATCATACTCTGAAACAATCTTTCCTATATCAGCTTGTTGATCAGCATTACAACCCTCAAATACATTTGTTTTATCAAGTTTCTTTTCCTTTACAACCATCAACAAGAACTGTTTGCATGAGTTTATCATTCTTTTCATATGTCCTAAGTTTATGAGAGTATAATTATTCTTGAGCTTATGAGCTCTTACAAAGTATTTGGTTCCATCTTTAACAAGTAGATACTTGTTCTCAGCTCTATAGAAAATAGCCTTTCTATCGTACAAGTAAGGGCTTCCTAAAACAATTCCAAATATATCCAAAGGAATTATGTCTAACTCAACCTCATCTACAAATGCTGACTCAAATGAAAACTTGAGTTTGCACTGTCTAGTCACTTGTAGTTGTGCTTTATCATTCAACCATCCTAACAGGTATGGTTTCTTATGAGGTGTAGTTGCTAATCCCAATTTCTTTACAATTGCTTCAGAAACTAGATTTACTTGTGAGCCACTATCAAACAAAGTATCAATCTTTTGATTTTTGGAAATAAATCGAATATGGAAAAGCTTATGTATTTTTCTCTCATGTTCTTCATTAATAACAGATTGAGAAGAATTACTAGTGGATGCTTCAGAATTCTTACCTTTTATACCTGTGGCTGCAATGATTGTTTCATCTCCTAAGTCTGACCCCAAATCTTTCTGAATAGCTGCAACAGTCTTCTTCTTCTTGCCCTCAGACTTCTTAGGTCTCAGCTCTGGATGCAGAATCCAACAGTGCTCATCATCATGCCCCTCCTTTTTACAGTGAGTGCATGAAGCCTTGCCTTTCTGTGCAGTGTTAGCCTTCCTTGCTTTCCACTTCTTTCTTTTCTCCTTGCTCTTGCTTACAGTGGGTTGGGATGGTCCCCCAACTTCTGGATTTCCATTCTTTCCTCTAGCTTCTAGATGAGTAGCTTGTACAGATACCTCATCTATACTAGTGGGATTAAACATGAGGATGGTATGCCTCATGTAGCTGTGTAGACCACCAATGTACTTCAAAAGAGTCTCTAGTGAGTCTAATGAGATACCCAGCATCAATGCTCTCTTTCTGAACTCTTGAGTATACCCTTGCACACTTTGCCCTTTCAACTGCCGAAGAGTTTGCCAACTCATCATGACTTGTTGCATGTAGGCCAATGAATAGAGCTGCTTTTTGATTGTAGCAACAAATTCACTCCAAACAGAGATGGTCTTACCATGTCTTTTCATATCAGCTTGGGTTCCTTCCCACCAAACCAAGGCAATGCCTCCTAGGCGTAGGCTTGCCAGCTGAATCTTACTCTTTTCTGAGTCTATGTTTTGTACCCTGCAATACACATCAATTTGTCTAATCCAATTGTCCAACTTTTCAACATTTAACTCTCCATCATATATAGGCAAATAAAATTTAACATCTAGCTTAATCAAAGATGCTTTCTTATTATGCAGAGGGCTATTAGGAGGTGTGAGAGAGCTTTCCTCTTTCCCTTTTCCTTTTGAGTGGTCATGGGAATGAGACTCATCTTCTTCTTTATCTTGTTTAGAACCTGATGAATCTTCATCCTTGTGCTTTCTAAAGTCCCTATAAATTTCTTCTACCATAGACTTTATAGCTAGGAAACTCACTATGAATTGAAGGTCTAGCCCCACAGAACCTTCGTCTGACATTGTCTTCCGAGAATAGACTCTCCCAATTTCAGGATTAATTTCCACCAAATCTACTTCTCCTAATTTGAGCTTTGATCTAGTGAGCATTCACAGCTAAACCAAAAGAAGCTTGTCTAACCTTACAGCCTAAAGCTCTGATACCACTTGATTTGATATTCAACATATGAGTGACATCAGTTTTAGATTTATTAAACAAAGTTATTACAAACTCATGTGCTAGTGTGTGTTCTATGTTATTTAAGCAACGGATCAATCAGATTGCCAATACATAGACATTTAAGTGGAAATACGGCTGAGAAATACAGTAAGAAAACACAACGACACAAGAATTTTTTAATAAGGAGTTCACCCTATTCTCCGGGGCTACATCTCTGGTCCAACTTTCAGTGGTGGCCTTGTTTTATTGTGTCTTTAAGCAGAGAATTACAATGTAGGGACTCAATGTGAGTTCTCCTGAAGCAAGTTTGCCTGGCAGGGTGGTTCTTGGATTCCCCAAGCCACTGGAGTACACAGAATCTTCTTTTCTTACCATCTCTATGACCTTCTGGTCTACAGTGGAAAGAACCAATTGTGGTGCTCAGTCTGGACAAATTCCTCTATGGGATGGCTTGAATCTCTCAAGCTCTTTGGTGCTCAATGTTGCCGTTGGTCAGCTCGGCCCTCTGTCTCTTTATGCTTTTGCTTTACTACCTTCTTCTTTGGTTTCTGTCTCTCATTGTTCAGTCCTCCTCTCGGGGTTCGCTCTGACTGACTCCAAAACTATGTATTCTATCTCTGTTCATGGCTTTTAGCCATTTGTTCCCATGCCTATTCAGTTCCTCTTCCATCATTGTCGATTCACCTTCTGTAGCTGTGCTTGGAGTTCCCTGTTCAGCGTCGCCATGAACACTCAGCGAGTGGCCACGTGTCCTCCTCTAAATGGTGCAATCCTTCTTCGTCAGTTTGTTTCTTCAGTTACGTCATGGATGAAGTCTTTCTTCCACTATGGTGGTCAAACAGACTTCAAATTTTTACAAAATCGCGGCATATTCCTTCATCGATTCTGATTCCTCCATCGAGCGCGATCTCAGCCATCTGATCTGGGTCCCCCAGATCCAATGTCATACGCATGTCCCACACGGTTGACTTGCTCGATTGATAGCACACAATCAACTGTGGTTTTCTCTCACCTCCACTTTCCACGCATCGATCGATGTAGGGAATCACTTCTCTCTCATCCAAAACCTCTTACCATTTGAGGGCACCTCGATCAATACTACTGGTTTCCAGAGTGCAGGTCCCGCCTTTGTATGTTTAGTGCTTTTTGCCTTTTCTACCTATGGTTCTCCGGTTTGCCATGCATCTGAGTGCTTGGGCTTCCCCCATTTCGGCTCTATTTTCCCAACGATGCCAAAAACCTCCTCATTTTCTTGATTCGGGGCTCCCAGGGGCTAATTTGGCCTCCTCCACAGTCTCCATGGGCCTTGGTCAGCATGCTTTGACTGAGGTCCTCGTCGTTCCATGTTGGCTACCATTGCCACTGGTTCAAGGTGTTTTTGATCATTGTTTTGGAATTCTTTAGAGATTAGTCCTGACCTAATACAGTCATGGTTCTTTGAAAGTCTTTTATGGATCCAATTGGGATCACGAATCCTTGGAATATTATGAGGAAAAGTTCCAAGTCAGCTACAAAAGGACAAGATGAACCCTTGATCCTGAGTCACTCAAGTTTGTCCTTCTTAGAGGGATCAGTGAAGATATCTTAGAAACCATAAACATGTTGTATGGAGGGTACATCTACCAGTTATCTTATGATGAAATCAAGAAAGTTTTCAAAAATCATTCTAGGGCAGCCAAAAAGAAGGGTAGGGCTATTCTAGCTTTGGTCAACTCATCCTCCTCCAACACATCCATCAAAAGTGAACTTGGGAACATGTTGGAAGACTTTAAGAGTGAGATGTTGCATAGCCTTGCTCTGTAAATGGACACCATGCAAGTCAAGAGGAAGAAGGAGGAAGCAGAAATAGCCTTAGCTGTCTTTTTCCCTAGATGCACCAGGAGGCACCCTAGAAATGAATGTCCATTAAATCTTAAGAGATATGATCAGTTTATGAAGAAAACCAATCCACAAACAAGTTCCCTTCTCTACCTGGATTGAAAGATGTGTATCAAGGAACTAAAGGTGTGACTGAACAACTCTATTATATTAATTAAAGGAGGCCTCAAGGACCTCGACCATACCAGCAGGGCATGAAAAGGAGTGCCCTATTCATATTACAACCCCAATCAAAATGCATCCATCCCCCATTGGTGTCCTCCTTCTCATCCTCCATGGTCCACACCTTCCCCTTGGTCTTATGCACCTCAATACCATTCCCAACCTACCAATCAATCATTTTAGCCATATGATCCCCCACAAGCTCAGTGGAATACACCATCACAGGGGTGGAGGCCCCCATTCAACCAATCTCCAGCCTTACTACCTCCACCACCATCTCAACCATAGCTCCTTCACCCTGCTCCACCTAAGCAACCTCAAATTCCTTCTCAACCAAATCCAAAATTGAACAACAAGAAGACACAACATGTCTATAGTGGAGATACATCCTACCCTGCCTATGCTATAGAAATTCAAGAAATAAACCTTAGGTCTGGAAGAGTGCTTCCAAATAACAAACCTCCATCTCCACCCGAGGAGCTTGAAGAGAAAAAGGAAGAGAGTGTTCCTCAAGCCAATCCACCTCCTTTTCCTAAGAGACTAATCCATCCTAGCTAGTACACCCCAAAAGAGACTGAACTTCTGGGTGAATTGAAAAACTTATGTGTTAAAGTCCCACTTATCCAAGCTATCAAGGATGTCCCCAACTACAACGAGTTAATCAAGTAGAAATGCTTCAAACATCATGGGAGGAGAAAGAAAAACACCCCTACCATTAATGCCATTGGACAACTGTCTAACTTAATGTCGAGGAGAGTGATTTTCCCAAAGTATCTAGATGATAGAATTCCTATGGTAGATGTGCACATTGATGGCATCATTGTCCCCCATACCTTGATTGATCTTGGCGCTGCCATCAATGTGATGACTAAGGAGACCATGCCTAAACGGAATCTCCAAGAATCATTAAGGAAGACCATAATAGTCTTGAAGCTTGCAAACAAATCCAAAATAGCTCCTAAGCAAGTTGTTGAGGATGTGATGGTCTCCATTGATTCCTGAGAATACCCTGCTAACTTCTTAGTTCTTCAACCTAATACAAAATTCAATGGTTATCTCTCATCCTTGGAAGGCCATGTCTAGCCACTATTAATGCTTACATAAGTTGCAGGGCTCGAAATATGCCCATTAAAAATGGGCATTTTTTAAAACAATTGGTCTTGTACCCTCCTACTCAACCATATATAGAGCATGACTTACCCTTATGGTTGGAAGAGGAGGAGGAAATTGAAGTATACCATGCCACATATTACCTAATATGTACCCTAAATGCTATTATAGGAGGGGGGCAACCTGATGAAGATGAACTGATTGATCAAATACTCTAGAATCAGCCCCCCAACATCATGTCTCTTGATGAATTACTAAAGAAATATGAAGATAAACCTTGGATTGATTTGTGCCTAGCTGACTCAAGTACTACTCATGTTAAGATGATAGAATTTGGTCCAGCTAAAACATTGAAAATCAACCCCTCTCTGCACATCAGGAAAAGGAGTTATGTGACATGCTAAGAGAGCATCTAGATGCCTTTGCTTGGAGTTATAAGGAAATGGAGGAAGTTCACCCTTATGTGTGTACTCACCAAATTTACATCAAGGAAGGCTGTAAGCCTATGCGCCAACCTTAGAGGAGAATGAAACAAACCCTCAAAGACATAGTTAAAGAAGAACTACAGGAGTTGTTGGATGCAGGGTTCATTTACCCCATCTCAAATTGTGAGTGGGTGTCTCCTCTAGTTTTGGTCCCAAATAAGAATGGAAAATGGAGGATCTATGTGGACTACAAAGAGCTAAACAAAGCCACTAAAAAATACCATTTCCATCTACCTTTCATTGATCAAGTCTTGGATGGTCTTGTAGGGAAGAATTTCTTCTCTTTCCTAGATCAATTCAATAGTTACAATCAGATCTAGATCAACCCAGAGGACCAAGATAAAACCACCTTCACTTGTCCTTGGGGTACCTTTGCTTATAGGTTCCTTCCATTTGGATTATGTAATGCCCCTACCACTTTTCAGAGGGAAGTTCTGAGCACCTTTGTAGAGCTATCCCATGACTCTATAGAAATATATATGGATGATTTCACTCCCTACGGGTGTGAGTTCATGGAGGCTCTCTCTAACTTAGGGAAAGTATTAAATAAGTTCATTGAAATGAATCTATCCCTTAGTCCTGAGAAGTGTGAGTTCTCTAATGAATGCAGGGACTATTTTAGGCCACTCAATATCCTAGGAATGACTACAAGTGGACCCAAATAAAATTGTTATCATAAAGAGGGTCCCTACTCCTAAGAAGAAGAGGGATGTCAGAAGTTTCTTGGGCTTAGATGGATACTATAGGAGATTCATAAAGGATGTCAGCAAAGTAGCCTCACCATTGTTTGGACTACTAGCCAAGGACTCTGACTTTTGCTGGTTAGAAAGCTGCTAAGAGGTTCTAGAAACCTTAAAGGACAAGTTGACTATTGTACCCATACTCTGAGGCCAAAATTGGGATCTTCCTTTCCACATCCATGATGATGCCTCTAAAAAAGCTATAGGAGAATCACTAGGCAAGATAGATGACAAGTTGTCTTATACCATTTACTTCATTAGCAAAAATCTATCTAAGGTTGATTTGAACTATTTAATCATTGAAAAAGAGCTCCTAGTTGTTTTCCATTCCTTGAACAAATTTAGAAACTACATCACTGGTTACCAAACCTTTTTACATATTTACCATGCTTCTATCAAATATTTGATTAACAATTCTGATTTGAATGCCATAATTATTAGATGGCTTCTTTTATTGCAATAGTTTGATATAACGATCATTGATAAGCTAGGTAGAGAAAATGTAGTTGCGGATTTTTTGTCTAGACTTTTTCCCCTAGAGGTGAGGAAAGAGTGGTTGATGATCAACTGTTAGATGAGAATTTATTTTTTATTTCAGTTCTCTCTCCGTGGTTTGCTGACATAGGAAACTATCTAGTGGTTGCACAATTCCTTCCAAATTTGTCCTCCGAGGAAGAAAGAAGAATTGTAAGAAAGAGCACCCCATTCAATTGGATTGGGGGAAATCTCTTCAAGATAGTTCTAGATCAAATTTTGAGGAGGTGTTTCAGGGAGGAGGAAAACTTTGACATCCTTTTGGCTTTCGTTATGGGTGTTGTGGAGGTCACTTTGCAGCCAAGAGTACAACCTTCAAGGTATTGCAAGCTAGCTACTACTGGCCGACTCTCCACTGAGATGCAAGAAGTTACATGAGTCAATGTGATCAGTGCCAAAGAATGGGGAAACCTACTCCCAAGGATGAAATTCCTTTGCAACCTTAGGTGACTCTTGAGCCATTTAACAAGTGGGGCATGGATTTCATTGGGCCCATTGATCCACTGTCAAGGCAGAAAAAGTACATAATTGTATACACTAATTATTTGACAAAGTGGGTTGAGACCAAGGTTGTCAAGGTAGCAAAAGAAGAGAAAGTGGTTGAGTTCTTAAGGGAGAATATATTCTACAAGTTTGGGTACCATAGAGAACTAGTCATTGATCAGGGAGCTCAATTCACATCACATCTAATACGAATTTGTTGAGGCAGCATACGATCAAACACCAAAATTCAACTGCTTATCATCCTCAGGCCAATATACAAGTAGAGGTTACTAACAGATCATTAGAAGGAATTCCCACCAAGGTTGTGAGCAGTAGTAGAAAAGATTGGGCTGACAGACTAGTGGAGGCCACTTGGGCCTATAATACAACCTGGAAGACAACCACTGGCTTCACCCATTATGACTTGGTCTATGGAAAGAGGGCTCTTCTCTCCATTATGTTTGAGTACAACACTTTGAAAATGGAAGCACAATTGGATTTGGATGTTACAAAGGCACAACAGGAGAGGTTGCTGCAACTCAATGGTTTGGATGAATTTGGGATGTAGGCACTCCTACACACTAAAGTTGTTCAAGTACAGAGAAAGGTTTGGCATGAACAAAACATCAAGGAAAAGGTTTTTAAAGAAGGAGATTGGGCTCCACTATATGACTCCAGGTTCAAAGACTTCAAAGTCAAATTGATGATCATGTGGTTGGGCCCATATCTGATATAAAAATGCCATGATAATGGGGTTGTGAAAATCAGGACCATCGATGAAGAAGGTATCCACTTGCTTGTCAATGGATACATATTGAAAGCTTTTACAAGACCTTTGTTAAGGGAGGAGTTCATCAGTACCATCAGTAAGGAAGTGAATGTGCTTAGAAGTGTCTTAGCTTCCAGCTCACCAAATTCTTGAAGACTGTTTCTATTTCAAAAAAAAGTAATAAGGGACCTATGTGAAAACTTATATGAGGCACTTGAAGCCAACTTTTGGGTTGAAAACCTCCTTGAGGCAACCTAGGAGTGAAAAAAGGAAAATACAAAGATCCATGGGTGAAAACCTCCCTTGAGGTGCCTAGGGCTAGAAAATAGGCTGAAAACCTCCTTTGAGGTGACCTGTGTGTCTTTCCAAAAAAAAAAAAGGAAAAACAAAGTGCCATGGCAAGGACTTCAAACCTGCCCACAAATAATTTTTTTTTATTTTTGCAAGGTTTTAAAAATGACAAAGGACTCAGAGTTCTAAGGTCAAAAATCCAAGAACCACACCAATTATTTCTCCATTCACTTCAGATCTTCTATGCCTACCCTGTCTCCATCATCCATCCTCCCTTCTGGAAATCAAAAACCAATTTGTATGCATTTTCCTAGCTTCTATAGGGTTTCCTGTAGTTACTACAGGAAGATCTTGTAGTACTACAGGATGTCTTGAAACACTACAGGAAAGGAGTCTTGATTGGAAAATGATTATGCAAGCCTATTATAGGTTGAAAAATAGGACCCTACACCTCACCATCTCTCACCCAACACCAACTCGTGACCATACCCACCTCTGTGTCCATTAAAAAAATGAAAACATACAAAAATGAGAGTCCAAGAGACATACCATCATTGACATCACTCACCTATCACTCCATCTAGTTCATTATCATCTCTCGACTCCTACATCACCACCCATCCCCCCTCCAAGTGAAAAAATAATGAAGAAAAAGAAGCTACACCATTTCCTATAGTAACTATAGGATCCACTGTAGCAATCTGTGTTATGATAATGGCAGATTATCTCCACATTCTCCTTCACCACCCATGAAAATAGAGAGATACAACATCCCTATAGGCATTGTGACTTCTATGTAGAGCTCAACAACAATAATAAAGACCAAGAACCTGCACACCACAACAAAGTAGATAACTACATCAACAAGAAGAAATCAATAGAAAGATGACCAAGGGAGAGCACTTACATGAACAAAAAAAATCACAACAAAGTAACCCTCTAGCATGCATCGACTAATTGAAGGAAGGCACAAATATGGCACCTCATCCAAACTCTTCCCCAAGTATGATATGATAAAAGTGTAGGAATATGAAAAAGTTCATTGTTATAAGCTGGAGGTGGCGAGTTAACTTGGCCACCCTCAGCTCGAAGACAAAAAGTAAACTCCCAATCAACATGCCACATTGCAATGTGACATCAACAAGCATCAGTCAAAAATGTGGTCAAGTTAATTTGTGTGAGAGTGGGTGATGATTACGAGGGGAGTCAGAATGATAACCAATGGTGGGCCAATGGCCCCAATGAGGAAATCCGGTACACTACTAGCCAACACAACGCTCCAAGGAATCAACCATAAATAGAAAAAAATCCAAACTTTCATGCACCCATCATTCATTTTGAGATGAGAGAGAATCGGACCACCTTGGAGAGCCATCAAGGAAGAAAACATGTTTTAGCCACCCTACAAGAAACATAACTACAAGAAGAACTACAGGAAACACATTGAGTTGTAGGAAGCATTGGAAATTCACAAAGAAAGATGCAAGGGGTTCCCTAGGGTCCAGTTGTTCAATAATTCTCCTATCTAGAGCATCACAATGAAAGGTAGGTGGCCATCTCTAGTTTTTTTACTTGATATCTAAGAAAGGGAAAAGACAAACAAATCTTAATTTTCTAGTTATTACAGTGGGCCTCGGGTATAGACAGAATTTTGTAAAGTTAAAGAAAATTGTGTGGGTATAGAAAGAAAAAATTACAGTTATCTTCCAAAAATTCTAAACTATCAGTAACCCTAAAAAACACTAAATCTAGCCCACCAAAATCCCTACAGTCATCTCACCAGAGCAGAGAAATGATAGGAGGATTCAATAGAAGGGAACCCACAGACACATCCAGGATACACCTCCATCTCCCTGCGGTAGAAATATTTAGAAGGAATCACTGGTTGGGATTCTTTGAGCTGCTCAAAGGGTATGATGATGATGTAGCTCAAGAATTTTCCACGGCAGTCAACCCTCAGGCTAGAACCAATGCTACTACTGTGGTAAGAGGATTTTCAATTACAATTAATCCTGAGGTAATTAGAAGAATCACTACACTTCCTCAAGGGGTGCAATGGAGAAAGGAGGATAAGGCTAGCAACACTTTTTCTAAGAAAAACTTTTTCATAAAAGATGAAGAGATAATTAAGGACAAAAATGGGATTAGAAGGAAGTGCCTTACCTATCCTTGGAATGAGGTGAGCTATCACATTCTCAAATACATTTCTTGTGAATGGAGGCTCAGTATAGTCTATAGCTACCAATTTAGACTCTTGCATGAGTTGATATTTGGAGAGGAGTTACCCATTGACAGAAGACTCAATGCACCCTACTTCTTGTTGCAATCAATAACATACATGAGCCTAAAGGTACAAGAGGGGAAACATCAATGATTAGCACATCATGGACTCATTAAGCAAATATTAGAGCATGCCTTGAGCCAACTAAAAATTCCTATTCTATGGTCCACATCTAGAGACATGGACATAGAGGCTGTAATTAAAATACACGCCCTTGAATATGATAGGGACCCAACCTCTAGTGGTAAAGAGGAGGCAGAAGAAGATGAAGAAGAATATGAAGAAGAAGAAGAGGCAAAAGGAGAAGAGGAGGAAGAAGCAAATAAAACAGAGGAGAAAGAAGGAAAAAAAAGGAGAAGAAGATAAAAGTGAAGAGGAAGAGCAGAAGGAAGAAGGAAGCCCTGAGGAACATACCAAATAAGGGGAGGAATCCCAAATATTTTCCCCTAAACCCACTGAGAAGGAGGCAATTGTTGCCTTCACTTCCCTAAACACACCTATCAAGTCAAAAGGGAAAAGACATAGGTAGAATCCCCTCTATTTCAAAACAAGGAGAAGCACCGGGATCAAAAAAGGGAGGCCATAAACACCCGCCAAGACTCCAATCATAATTGAGGAATCATCAAAAAAGCAAGAAGAGCTAGTTTCCATGGAAATAAAAGTTGAAGAGGGCATATCAAAACAAGCTAACCCAAATCCTCCCATCACCTATGTTAGGAAACCTGTCACTAGGTCAACATCAACAAAGCAAGGCAAGGCACATGTGTTGGAAATAATACTAAGGGGGGGGGTTGAATTAGTATTTACAAATCAATCTTTTTCATTTCCATAATTAGATTTATACATGCTAATTTAGTGAAGGGAACTTGCGTGTGCACATAACTATTCTTAAGGCAACCAACGTATATCCAGTGAACTTATGATTCAGTTAATTCATCATATGTTGATCTTTAATCAGTGCATCAGTACTTTATTAAACATTAAAAAATAACCATGTGCAGTAATAATAGAATAAATAATCACATAAGAAACACACGTGAATGCCAAGATTTAAGGTGGAAACCCAATGTGCGTGAAAACCACCTGTTGTTGGCATCTCTATCTTCTTTTAATAATCAGAAAATATATTTACAATCTTGTACTGGTGCAGACTCATACCAATATGCATGCACCTACCTATAGAAGGCTACAACCTTCTCTCGTTCTCCATCTTCTACTGGAAGGGAGCTACAACCCCCTAATTCTTGTACTAGCTAATATGTTTACTAGTATGTAGGCTTCGACCTACAGAAGGCTACAACCTTCACTCATTCTCCAGCTGCTACTGGAAGGGAGCTCCAACCCCCTGATCAAATCACCAACCACTACTGGCAGGAAGCTTTGACTTCCTCTTTGAAGGCTCCAACCCTTAGTATCCTCCAAGGACCACGTTTCATAAATTTTCACACTGGATACTCCTGGTACACATTACTACAATATGAAGGCCACATTTCATCAAATTTTCACACTAGACCCATTAGTAACATTGAAGCTCAAAATCAATCACCACTATAATACAAAAATAAGATACATCTGCATCAACCAATCACTGAAATCCAATCATCAATCTCTGATATAACTGAAACAATCAATCACTGGAACCTTTAAACCTATGACACAACTGAATCAAAAAATCACTGAACCTCTGACACAACTGAATCAAACAATCAGTGAACCTCTAACACAACTGAATCAACCATTCATTCAAACTTAATCAAATTCAACCAATCAACTGGAACAGACAGATCACTATAACCAATACACAGATCTGAACCTAGAACACTAAATCCAAAACCAGAACCAATTTTAACCTCAAAAATGATGTGTCGAACTATATACACCCGTTCAATGAAGCCAACCTGCGATTATAAGCAAATTGCATAAGCCAAACCTACGTATACCTCTAAAGATATTGAATCATAAAACCCCTCAATCACAATCTGTACCAATCAGTGACAGTCTGAAGATCTACTATCAATTTATAGAGTTCTAAAAAGATAGTAGCAAGGATCGCCATTCTTACTCAATCAATCAATCAATCAGACACAAACTCTTTATGTATTCAGTTTTACTTTTAGATCTAAGAAGACTTAATTAATAGACAATAGTAAAACAACAACATTGATATAATAGATCAGTCATCCCTGAACATCAAGCTTTTCTTTTGCATATGCTACTTGGAAGAGTTGAACCAACGTGTATACGCACCTTCACCAAAGAGAACCAACGTATAGATCTACAAATAGTTACTTATAACTTCGTTGCAATTCTAGACTTCAGACATACCTAGATCATCACATATAAAGGATAAAACATGTGTTAGCAATCAGATCTAGCCTATCCATATCAGATCTCATAATGATAAACCATTATGATCATGATCCATCATTAGATCTCATCCATCATCAAACACTCAGGTGCATACTTAGTTCATATCAAGCAAAACATCAGAAACCCATAACATGCATATTTGCTTTCGATATAACACTTCATAAGATTTTCATTGCTTGTGCACTTAGCCCTTTGATCTTCTCCTCCTTATATACTTAGATCCTTTGTCAATACCTCAGACCAAAACCACTTAGGACCAATACCTTGGACCAAATAGGTCAATACCTCGGACCAAACACTTCAGACCAAATACCTTGGACCAAAACCTTGGTTTTCCAACATGTACGCGTTTTTCTTCTTGTGGGAATGCATGTATACATATACGCTCTTTTTGTTCTGTGGACCAGCGTGTATATGTTGTTTTGAGTAAGTGGGCCTGCGTATACTTCTAAAACTGCTTTACATCAACCTTTTCCTTTACCTTCTTTATTATGATCAATAGACCTTAGTTCCATCTTCCTGTTCTTCTGTACCAATGCCCTGCTACCTCTGAATAGGCCTGTTACACTGTAATTTTCCATATTACTTCTGAAATGATTCCTTTGAACTACCATTCATTCTGTCACATCTGATATCTCTCCTGTAGATTCATCTAGTTACCATATACAAGTGAGTTTTTCTGCTACAAGTGGGTTTCCATCAAGTACAACACATGAATCATAATGCCAACAACCTGTGACCCCATTATAGAGAGGGAAAAGCCTTCTACAGGATCCATAGATAGTCCTATGGGAAACTCTATCAGTACTACAAGAAACATAGAAAAATCTATAGGAAGGACAATAGGGATAGAAGAAAGGCAATGAAGCAGCAATGCAAGTGCAGGAGGGGGAAACTTCTCCAAAGACATCTGAGGGGGAGTTCCAAGAGCTATAGGAGCCTAGCCCATAGCCAAATCTAAGCTCTTACTACAAGTTCATTGAGGGAGGTAGAGTAATACCACAAAATTTTACAATCCCTCTCTTCTTTGAGCTTAAGAAAGAGAGAGGAAGGACACCTCTCTAGATGCAAAGTTCCAATTCAAGGAAGGTAGAAGATGTGGGCCATATGGAAGAGAAACTCCTAGAGATGGGCAGGGATTTGAGTGAGATGATAGATAGGGAACAAATTATGAGATCTAAACTACAGGTAGAAAACTCATGGCTAAGGAGGCAATTGTAGGAAAAAGAGAGCCAATTGGCCACCATGGAAAGCCTCTCCATGGAGGCACTTCAGTGTAGGATTCCATCAAGATCATATGCACTTTACCTCTAAGATCAATAGTAGCAATTTCAGATCAAGGCACTAGCACAACAGGGGACTATGCCTTTCCAAGACTATAGGAAATTCAATTAATTATGTAACAAGGGTACCATGGAAGATAAGGCCAAGATATCTTAATTTTACTACACAACTTGGCCTTAAAAAATTTGAATGTGTGGGACCCCAATGCAAAGTTGGGGGATTTACAACTAATGGCCCTTGCATCATGGATGAGTCATGAGGAGGCCAAGGCTAAGGAGGTGAAGAGAATATTGGAAAAGGAGGAAAAGGAGCCCCTTTACATCAAAGAAGAACATATAAATTCAATGGTTGTCATTAGCACCCACAGCATCATCTCCAATGATGCCCAACTTGCACCAAGATACCTAGCTACAAAAGAACAAGCCATCACCGACTTTGAAGACACCTTGAGGTTGCTGGGAAATGAAAGCCAACAAGCATGCCAGAGGAGATGGAGCAACCTACCACATAGCCTAAGGATCAGAGAGTACGATTCCCCTGAGAGATCGAGGAATTAACTAGAAAGGACCCCATTGTATAAGAATTCCATGCAGAGACTAAAAATAAATTGGATTGGGTTGAAACTCAATGCACTCTTGTTGTTGGGTTTGACAGAAGGTAGGAAGGAAGAGCAGGAAATAAAGCAATGGGAAGAAATATAGAAACATGCAAGGTTTTATCCTCAAGAGGAAACTCCATATCAGAGGCCTAGGATGTTAGAGAGGTCACAAGAGCTATGAAAGATATGGACATAGACTAAGTTACTCAGAGAATGAGCAACACCTTCAACAGGGGGGGTGATGATGAGGTTCATCAATAGGTAAATTATATGGGTCTTAATGCCACTCTGCAGCTTATTAAAATCAACTTTTCTCACATTTATTTACATATTTTATTATATTTTTCTTAGTGAGAAGGGTAAAGGTGAGATGTTATGTCACGTAGCCTAATATGTATTAAATGCAGGAATTGGAGCATTTTTGGGCTAATTTAAGTACAGGAACTCAAAGTGGAAAAGTAAGAGGGATTTTAGGAGATTTGGTCTCCCTCCTTAACTCCTCAATCATCCAAATATTCCTCCACCATATCTCATTAGCTCGAAGTTACAAGAATCCAAACCAATGGAGTTGATTGGCAGCCAAACCAGTGATAGTTGAAGACAAGTCAATCTTGAGTCTAGGAGCCAAGCCTCCCTAATTTTTATGAAATTGCTGGTAGCTTCAATTTGTATAATAAGAAGTCCAAGGGCTTCATTAGGATTCGACTTTTTGTTGTAGCCAAGAGGAAATTTGGAGCTAAGACATTGTGACTGTTACTCTTATGTTATTTTTGACATTTTGATGATAATGAAAAGGTTTACCTTGATCCATCACTGAGTTTACTTAGAGGGTTGAAGCTCTTGGGTTAGGGCCCAACCCTAGCAAAAAAATTTCCTCTTTTTGTGCATGTATTCTTAGGTTAAAATCATAGTTAGTTGTTGAAGTTATTTATGCTTTGTTTAATTTACAAGTAGTTGGATGATTGTCTAGTATTGCTTTCATTATTTGAAGAAGTAGATCAATGGTACAATAGTGAAAGAGAATACTTCAGAAAATCTTGTGACAACGACCTCTTCCTCATCTCCCTCATGGGATCATGGTTTGAGGACGCCACTGTCACAACCCCAAAAACAGATTTATCTTTTGATCATTGCATAGCTTAGGGTTCCTTGTTGAAAAGATCACTACTTATAATTTATTTGAAGCACCTGCAGTTGTCATTTTGTTTCTTGAGTTTGCTCTAATTTAATAAGGCATTTCATTCCATAGATATAGTCATTAGCCATCAATAAATCAGTTCTCTCAAATTCAACTCATCTTTTCCATATTTATATGAAGTTATGCATAAATGAAGAGAAGAACATGTGTTGTTGCAGGATTTGTTGATCTGCGGGGAGGAACTCATTCCACCAGCCTCATCTAAGCCTTCTCGACCTACTGCTAAGGCCTACCAACCCCTAATCCAAATTTCTATTTTATGGCCACCATGGGTAGCCACCTTAAAAAAATCCAACCATCTTGAAGTGTTGGGTTGAGCCTTGGGCAATGTGCACCTTCCCTACACCTTATTCCACCATCAAACATCTTCCCATCACATTATTTCACCTTCCCTACCTTCCTATAGCCCTCAGCTAGTTCCATATAGAAAACTAGGACATCCTATAGTAACTATAGGAAACCCTATAACAACCTATTTTAGCCTATTTTGAGTGGAAATGTTGACTTGAGCATAGGGTAGGCCCTCCACTTGAATTCCATGCCTTTCTACCCTGCAAAAGATCAGATTGTTTAGCTTAGAATTTACAATTCTAAATTGAAAATCAAGACTCTTTTTCTGCACTTTTAACAGAAGATAATGAGGGCATGCATACATTAGTCATAACAGTGTTAGGATAATTTCCATGCCTACTTAGTCCAGATAACTAGATGATAGAATGCAAGGTTAGATTAGTTCTCTTCTATAAGTAATGTGTGTCAATTTTTAGCTAGATAATTTCATATCATTTCATAGCACTTTCCATTTAGCACTTCCATTTTCCTAAAATAAGTAAGAATTTACTTTCTACATTAAATATAGCTTTACATTCACTGTCAGTAGTCAGACTCCTTCTAGTTAATAGAAGACTGGTTTAAAAACCCTAGTGGTCTATCACCCCAGTTAAAAAGTGACGAGTAGATTGTTGCATCTACTATGCATATAGCACTGTCACCTCTAAGTTTATATGAACATTGAGTTGATAAAGTAAAGTTGGTAGCCCTAGGAGTTGCAGCATCCTTGCTGCAATATTGGGGCTCATCACTGAAGATGGCTTCTTGTTAAGGATGATGAAAGAAAATTTCCCCTTATATCATGGATCTGGCTTAGGGATGACTGTTGTATGTAAATCTGGCTACATTAGGTCTATGGTTGGGTGGAAAATTGAAGTCCCACCTTTAGTTTTTCTTTTGTCCTTATTGTAATGGCATGAATAGTCTTAGCGTAGTGAATCTAAATATTTCCTTGTGAAATTTAGTGTATGGTTTTGAATGACGTTGCATTGTTGAGTAGTGCTAGAGCTTCTCTATTTTGGTTGAAAGTTTTGAATTGTCTAAGGTTTTTGTTATGAATTTGTGCCATCCATCTATGAGTTAAATTCCTAAATACTTTTATTTGTTGTTCATGGAGTGAATTATAGGTTTAATGTCTTTGCATCACAGTTTGAAATGCCATCTTTCCTATGTAGAAAGGGGAGGTTGATTCCTTGATGCTCTTTTCTAAAATAATGAGTTATTCATGTGCTATCTTTGAGCCTGCAGAGTATCTAAATGCTTGTGCATGAAAAGAAAAATAACATCTAATAAAGAAATTAAAAACCTAATATAAAACAATTTGGCTATTAATCCTTATATTATAATCTAAAATCTCAGGAGGGATAGCCCTGTCCTCATAAAAAATATGCATATATATTGTGTAAGTCGTAGGTCAAGATGGGTTAAGATAGTTAAATGCTCAAGATGGATAGCTAATCATGTTGCCCACACCATCACATTTGTTGAGTGGAGGTCGAGCACGAGATCTCTATATGAATACTTGAATAAGTATGAATTTGGAATTATGCAGGAGTTGAAACCCTAGGCCTCAAAATAAATAAGCCTTGAACCTTATACGTGAATTTGGCTAGATGCATGACCGAAGGGACGAGAAAATTTATTAAATTCCATTAGTCTCACTGAGGGATTTGTTCCATTAGATGAACTTAGAGGTATGGTACCCCATGTTGAAGAACGTAACTAGTGTTGCTCTTCATAATTGTATTTGAGTTATGATATAATGTATTTGTTGAAAGAAAGAGAAAGAAATTTTATTATTAAAGAAATTGACTTATTAAAGCATGGGTTTCATGCTTGGGTCAACAATTTATAGAGATCAAAGCCTCCATTGTAGGCTTCTAGGGTTTATGTCAAGTGTCCTTGTCCATGTCATAATGTAATAGACCCTTCTTGGGCATTGTCAATCAAGAAACAAATTTATTTTGATGTACATTAGGCCTTCTAGGCCTCCTCCACCAAGTCCGCCTCAAACTAGACAAGTTAGCTGAACTGAGGGGGAAAATATCCTATATAAAGGGAGAAACTTGACGTCATTTGGCACACTCACTCAACAAGTTCGATCTGCAACTTCTGGGACAAGAAAAAGTGTGAATTTCAAGGAACAAGAAGGAAAGGGCTAGTGAAGAAGGAGGCATTTTCCAAGCACAAGAAGTTGAAATTTTCTTTCTTTCTCACAAATGTGTGAAGTTGTCGAGTTGCTGGAGGGTTTAAAACTACAGTTTTGAAGACGGGACAAAATTTTGGTGGCCCAAATTTTGGGTTGTTGCTGGGTTATAATTTTGGACAAGAAGAGACTATTGAAAGTTGTTGAATCATATTGGAAGTTTGACTTGATGGAAGAGGAAGGCCTCTTGGTCTAGGGTCTTGGTCTATCTCAACTTGAATTTGCTAGTGGAAGCGTTTGACTGGGTTTTCCCCTATAGAGGGGTTTTAGCCCTAGCTAAGAGCCTACATATGGTGTCATTTATATTCATATTTTGTTTTGATGATTTTTTTATGAAACAAAGATAAAAGGAGAACATAGGAAATCTAATACGAACACAAATATATCACAAGTAATTATCAACATAAGAATATTTTTTACTTTTTTATTTTTTAACATGGTATCAGAGCTAAGTTGAAGAAGAAAGAAAAAGGAAGATTGAAGATTTATTGAAAAGAGAGATATAAGAAAAAAGGGTTTCAAGGAAGGCCACAAGGAAGTGGAAGATAGTAATATGAAAAACTCAATGAAGGGAGAAAACAAGATAGAAGGAGCTTCCAACTATAGGACATGGAAAAAGAGGATATATATGATCCTCGCAGAGCACAAAGTTTTGGACCTTGTTCAAGGAAAAGTAGAAAAGCCTACAAATGAAGCAGAGAAAGATAATTTCAGAGAACCCAAAATATTGGCCATGCATCTAATAATAGATGGTGTCAAGGGCAACCTAATTCGATACATATCCAACATAGACTTCACTCAAGAAATGTATGAGGCTCTCTCCAAATTATCTATCATCAAGAACATTGGTTAAATATCAAGACTCAATAATGAACTAAGGACAATAAGGATGAGAAGAGATGATATGTATCATCATACTCTGTAAGGATATCTAGAATAAGAGATGAACTCCAAGCAATAAAATATATTGTACTAGAAAAGGAGCTTGTAATTGTTGCTCTTCTAGGTCTACCAAAATCTTGGAGTGCTTTTGCATCAAGAACTAGCAGTTGGAAGGATAATCCAACATTCGAAAAAATGTGGAATGCATGCAGCCTACAAGAATCTCGATATTATTAATATGAAGAAGATAACACCTATAATTCCTATTCTTCTCATCACAAGAAGAAAGGAACCTTCAATAAGTTCAAAGGAACAAAGAAGAAAGTTTGCCTATCCAAAATTGAATGTTACAACTGTCATAAGATGGGTCATTACAAAAATTGATGTCCTAAAAATCCAAGGAATAAGAAGAGAGATAAGGAGCAAGAAAATATTATCGATGAAGCTCCACCTAAAAAGAACAATACTAAAGAATCAGAAGTCAAGGACTTATACTACTAAGTCCTCTGTTACATATCCTCCTTAGTCTTGTATTGTTTTCCTTTATGTTTTGATTTATATAGTTTTTAGGACTAACACATTGTGTTAGAACATTTTTGAATTATTTTGATAAGTTGTAGGTGTCCTTCAAAAATATTGAATTAAGAGGGAGCTTCCACCATTTTACCAAAATATAAGTATTTTTTTCTTTGTTTCCTCTTTTATGTTTGGTTTCCTCCTTATATCAAGATTTATTTTTATTATATGCTAATAACCTTCTATATTTTGGTAGGAAAGATTGCATAATACACAAAGGTTATGGAGGAGACTTGAAGCATGGAAAAAATTATATTGAAAATTAATCCCTTCAAGAATTGATGTTGTATAAGGTTTTTTAAAGAAAAATTCAAGGTATGTCTTAAACTACAATTTTTGTTACAAGGTTCTCTTCATAGAAAAGGTATGTTCATTCTCTTTTCAAATTTGTTGACATCGTTATGTCTAGGGTTTTGAATCTTAAATATTCTTGTTAGGGTGATTAATCATTAGACTGAATCCACCCTCGTTACCATCATTTTATCATTCTTGTGAAATCCTAACCTTTAGGGTTCACTATAAATCCCTAGCCTTTTGATGCTAAGGGTGTGTCAATGTTAATCATGAAACCATAGTCTTATTAGAGTTTATCTAGAACATTTGATGAAATCATATTCCTTTAAAATTTAGGGTCATGGCATTGTTATAATTAAAACCCTAGTCCTTAAGGGTTTATTGTTAATGACTTGGTTGTATAACGGAACCTAGATCTTTAGGGTTTGGTGGATTAGGGTTTATGAATAAAACCCTTGCAATAGCTAAAGTAAGATCCTAGGAATGAAACCCTAGGTGTATATTTGTCTGTGTGATCAAAACCCTAGCCTAGTGAAAATTGTTGTATATCTAACTTCAACGTATTGATGTTTATATTAATGAGAAATGTTAGTGCATGAAATCCTATATATGTATATGCGAGTATGCTAACTCAATTGGTGATACTCGTGTTTTAGTTTGTGAATTATAGAGTCTATTAGAGATTGATATTCTAGGATATGATGATGTGATTTAGTTTTGATGATAAAATCTAGGGTTTGTAACAAACCCTAGTAGAGTATGACATGTAATTCTAAAAGCATATTGTTGAAACCTTAAATGTATAGTACTACGACTGAATTGTTATTTGATTGAATTGTTGATATCTAAGGCTTTGTGTCTCGAATATGGATTCTAGGGTTTATGACAAAACCCTAACAAGAAGTTAAAGTCTAATATGTAAAAATATGTGAGCCTTGCTGAATGTGAATCTAACTAGGTTTAGGTATTTTATGTCTAAAGCATGAATGGTTTAATTCTTCCATTGTAATGACATGATATTGATATAGTTAAATGCTTCAAGTTGTATTTGGTTGTAATTTCTATTAAGGTTTTTCAAGTACATGATCTTCAATTGAAGATGTTTATGATGGAGGAAGCTATAAGAATGATGATCATCAAGATGACATTGAAGCCTTGAAAGGATGAAGCTTCTCCGATGTTATGAAGCTATTGATCTCCCTAAGTTGAGAGGGAGTCTGTATAGAAGAAAGGATATATCTCCCTAGTTGAGAGGGAGGTCATAATATGGTAATGAATACTTTGAAGAAAGAATGAAACTAAAGTACTACATATAAATGTTCGAGATTCATGAAGTGAATACTTGTGAATTACTGAGGTTGTATTTGGTGCTACTGAAGGAGTGAAATAAGAAAGCTTATGACAAAGTTGTATCTGAATAAATTTGATGATGATATAAGTAGCATCAGAATGATTAAGGACCCCGAAGTTTTGTGTTTACTTGTATATATATTTGAAAGTTTCTTACTGATCGGGGTTGTGATTGTGTGGATCTCTCCATAAAAGGTTGAACGCTTGAAGCATGCTTGGATTGGTGGATATATTTGATTTATTTGATTAGGAGAGATGAAACATATTATGGAAAGATGCTTGGGAGGACATCTGTTTGGCCTTTGTGTTGATGTCTAGATCCCAAAGTAGGGAGGATGGAATTGGTCATCGAGTTCTAACCTTGGATACACACCTAGATCCTTGGTTTGATGGTAGAGCATAAAAGCCTAATGGTACCTATAGTGGCTATAGCTTGAGTCCATCTTAGTACCACCTGATTAGAGTACCATGGTTAGGTATCTAATCTGTAGCACTACATGTGCTATGACTCTTAATAGAGAATATCATTTTGAGATCTTTCATGTACCTCTATATATATGTAATTATGAATACCTCCCTAGTTAAGAGGGAGTGTTGAAGAAAGTAACTAGTATTAGTCTTCATAATTGTATTTAAGTTATGATATAATGAATTTTTCAAAAGAAAGAAAAAGGAATTTTATTATTAAAGAAATTAACTTATCAAAGCACGAGTTTCATGCTTGGGTCAATGGTTTCTAGTAAAAGCCTCCATTGTAGGCTTCTAGGGCTTATCTAAATTGTCCTTATCCATGTCATAATGTAATAAACACTTCTTGGGCATTGTTAATCAAGAAACAAATTTACTTTGATGTAAATTAGGTCTTCTAGGCCTGCTCCACCAAGTCGGCCTCAAACTGGAAAAGTCAGCCTAACTGAGGGGAAAAATATCCAATATAAAGGCAACCACTCGACCTCATTTTACACACTCACTCAACAAGTTCGATCTACAACTTTTAGGACAAGAAAAAGTGTGAATTTCATGGAACAAGAAGGAAAGGGCTACCAAAGAAAAAGGAGGACTATATCAAGCACAATAATTTGAAATTTTCTCATTCTCTCACATGTGTCAAGCTACTAAGTTGCTAGAGGGGCCAAAACTGTAGTTTTGAAGCTCGAACAGACTTTTGGAATTGTTGGGATCCAAAATTCAGGTTTGTTGGACAAGAAGAGACTATTGAAAGTTGTTAAATCATATTGGAAGGATGACTTGGTGCAGGAGGAATGTCTTTTGGTCTAGGGTCTTGGTCTATCTCAACTTGAATTTTCTAGTGGAAGAGTTTGAATGGGTTTTCCCCTATAGAGGGATTTTATCCCTGGATGAGAGCTTACATCTTGTGTCATTAATCTTCGTATATTATTTTGATGATTGCTTGTTGAAAGAAAGATAAAAGGAGAACATAAGAAAGTTAATAAGAACACAAAGATATCACAAGTAAGTATCAACATAAGAAAATCTTCCTACCTTTCTAATTTTCTAGGTTTCAAAGGGATTATAATCCGAGGATGACGTGGCTTGTGGGGTCATCAATGTAACCCCATATGTATCAGAAATGGGATTACCCCAGATGTTTGTTTTTGAGTGTGTAGTGAAAACTTCTAGGAGTAAACTCTTGAGGTGATGTGGCTTTGTAGGAGGAGGTACCCACGTCACTTGATATAATACCATGGGAGAAAGAGACGTGTGGGACCGTCCATGTAACCCTGAAGATACTATAAACATGATAACCCTGGATTTTTTTGTTTTGAGTGTGCATTGGATGCCTCTGAGATTAAACTCCTAGGGTGATGTAGAATTAGAGGAGGAAGGCTCATTCCATGCCATGCAAAGATGATATGAGGGAGAAGGCAATGGGCCGATCCACATAAACTTAACGATGTTAGAGTAGGGTACCCCAGACATTTTTGGATGAACACAAGGGAAAAACTTCAAGATTAAACTTCGGGGGTGTTGTGGCATCAAACGAGGGGCTCGTACAACGTAAGTATATTAAGAGGAAGGAGAGGATGGTGGAACCTCCATATAATCCTCAAGGATTATTTGCCTATAAATTTAAAGAGGGACTCCTAAGGAAATCCCTGGGGTTTTACACCCGGGGTGAGGTGGTAGGAAAAGGGCCAATGTGCTTTGCATTATATATATTATGAAGGATTATTGTGATATAATATATATATATATATATATATAATATATATAGATATAGATATATATATATAGATATATAGATATAACCTTAGGGGCTCATCCATATTATATCATTACGATGAAGGAGTCGGAAAAATGGCATGTGGGTTGTGACTTGGATGCTCGTGTGGGTACCATGTGGAGGCCACATATGTGCCACATGGAAGGTCATAATAACTTAGTAGAAGTTAATAGGTCAAATCTTTGGAGGCTCCTATCTTTTGATCTAGAGTTTGAATCAAGATGGAATTTATACCATTAGAAAAATCTTGATGAGATCAATGCAATGGTGTTATCTATTGTAAGTTTTGAAGAGTTTTAAGAAAATAAAATATTTAGACCCCATCTTCCTTTAAGGGGCTAGGGTTAATAGGGGTATGTTACAAAGTGGTATCAGAGCACACTGGGTCATACACTGAACTTGAAGAGGCTCACATGCACATGCTAAATGATTGATTGATATGCTTGATATGTTAGTTTCCTTTATCCTATTTGTAGAATATTGTGATGCATGGTTTTATAGGCTTGCTAGCTGAGTATGATTATATGTTGACTAATATGTGATGGTTAAGATCAATATAGTCTAAGGAGAAGAGTAACTATGTCAATTTCATGTTCTTTTTTGTTGGCTAACATTGGCATGTATGTAAAAATGGATTGATAGGTACCAAGCAACATGGTATGAACAGGACCCTACATGGTCCTGAAGAAGAGTTATTTGTGAATATGAAATAGGAAGACACTCTTAAACTCATGGACACTCGTAGAAATCTAAGAGCTCAGATAAGAAGTTACAAAAAAGAAAATGAGAATATTATCAGAGAAAAAGCAGAAGTAAATGATCAAATTTTACAAAGTCTATCAGAATTACAAAAACAAAGATAGTAGGACATTAGTATCAACCATCAGGACAATAAAAAGCTTAAGGATGACCCATTGGAGATCCAAAACCACAAATTGGAAGATAGAAAATAGAGGGAAATTGGTCAAGAAAGAGGAGAAGACATGTTGAAGGAGGAACATAATTTCTTAGCTCTTCGGAAAGAGGATTAAGCATTCCCAACCAATCATCAGACAATGAAACCACCAGATATCATCATCAAAGGAAGAGTAGAAAGACTCTTATTCAAGAATAATTCAAGAAAGAAAAATCCTCAACCTTTGATGGAGAGGTAAAGAAAATAGAGGATGTGGAAGCTTGAGTTTTGAGAATAAATAAGTACTTCAAGTTGGATGACTATACTGAGAATATGAAGGCTAGGTAGTTTTCTTCAGCTTAAAGAGGATAAAACATATGGTGGGAAGACCTCAAGAACATAAAAGGCATCAAAGAGAAGGAGTTGACCTGGAGGAAGTTTGAAAATTACTTCCGAGAAAAGTACCTATCGAAGAAATATTATGACAATAGAGCTAAGGAGTTCTATGAACACAAACTAGGCCAAATGACACTTGAAGAATATAACAAAAAAAAACTTGGAACTACTAAGGTATGTACCTTACATCAAGGATGAGGAGACCAAGATCTAGAGATATGTCAATGGGTTACCACAAGCATACCAAGACATAATATAATTCGATGAACTTAAGACTCTAGAGGAGGATATTTGAAAGACCAAACACTGTTATGAATAATGTAAGCATAAGACTGAAGTTTGCGCTGAATGGAAGAAGAAAGGAAAAAGTAAGAGGGTAGAGAACCTCAAGATATAAGAACTGAGGAAAGGGTGGGAGCTTTAATAACTTCACCAAAAGTGAACATCAACAAAACTCCATAGTTAGTAGAAATGAACCCTGAAAAATAGGGAATGAAAAGATGAAAGGTCAAGCCTATTGATGTTGGGAGAGTGGAGAAAACCATTTGAGGAGAGATTTCCCCAAGCTGCAGAATTTTGGTGCAAGTTTCACAACATACAATTGGAATCGACTATGAATGATGTGGCCCATAGCATCCCTGGAATATACATTGCATTGGATAATAGGAAGGAAGAACAACAAGCAACAATCATTCAAATGGAAGGTATGGTTAAAAATCTCTAGTTTCAATTTTAATTGATCCAGGAAGATCATGGAAAAATGTGAATCTCCAAATAAAATCCATGAAGAATCATGGCTTGTTCATCTGGTCACAGGGACAAATAGGAGGATAAAAAATATGATTAAGTCTTGCCTTGTACAAATCAAGGGCATCAATACAATAGTTAAATTGAATTTGTTTCCATTAGGATCGTATGATGTTATGATTGGGATGGATTGGCTGGTAGTCCATAGAACTAAGCTTGATTTCTATAATAAGGTGTGCAATGTCTTAGTGAAGAGGGTGGCCCAATAATGTTGCAAGGAATGAAAAGGGAAATAGCACTCAGAGTGATCTTATAAGTGTGAGTAAAGCATTGTAATAGGAAAGCTTGTGCCGTTTATGCCATTCAAATATTAGAGGAGAAAGAGGCCAATGCAAATCCCTTTACAAATTATCTAGTATTGAACCATTATAGCAATGTATTTCCAAAATAATTATCAGGACTACCACCCAACAAGGATATTGACTTCACAATTGAGCTGATTCAAGGAACAACACGAACAACAAAAGCCCCCTATCACATGAGCACGCTTGACCTCATGATATTGAAGTTGTAGGTGAAGGAATTAATGGAAAAACGGTATATATGGCCCAAAATTTCACCATGGGGAGCCCCTGCATATTTTGTTAAGAAGAGGGATGGCACATTACATCTATGGATTGACTACAAACAGTTAAATAAATCTGCTACGAAGAATAAGTACCCACTGCATAGGATTGATGATCTATTTTATCAATTGAGAGGGGTTGAGGTGTTTTCTAATATGGATTTAAGGTTGGGTTATCACAAGGTCAACATAAAGTAAGAGCACATTCATAAGACTTCATTCAGAATGAGGCATGGCCACTGTGAATTCACTGTAGTGCCATTCAGGCTTACAAATGCTCCAACAACCTTTATGTGTCTTATGAACAATGTTCTTAGGCCATACTAGGATAAATTTGTGTTGGTATTTGTGGATGATATACTGGTGTATTAAAAAAATGAAAAGGAGCATGAGGACCACCTAAGGGTAGTGCTAAAAATGCTCAGAAAACATAAATTATGTGGTAAGTCAATAAGTGTGAGTTATTTCAAACTCAGGTTCACTACTTGGGTCATGTAATTTGAAAAGAAGGAGTGGTTGTGGATCCAGAAAAGAACAAATCAATAATAGATTAGCTCACACCCCATAATGTGACAAAGGTCGGATCATTTATGGGGTTGGTTGGTTACTATCAAAGGTTCATTCGAAACTTCTCAAAAATTGGGCATCCCATCATTGCGTTACAAATAAAAGGAGTAAAATTTCAATTGACTCCTAAATGTGTAGCTAGTTTTGAACAACTGAAAAATTTACTCACCGTGCACCTGTATTAAGAATAGCTGACTCAGAAAAGGATTTTGTTGTTTTCGTTGATGCCTATAAGGAAGGACTTGGTGGAGCCCTAATACCAAAAGGCCATGTAATCTGCTACAAATCCAAGGTTTTGAATGAACATGAAAGGAATTATGTCACTCATGACATGGAGTTGGTAGCCACTATGCACACACTAAAAATATGGAGGAATTACCTAATTGGAAGAGGGTTTGTGTTAATGATTGATCACAATGATTCGAAATACTTGTTTTACTAGCCCAAGTTGAATGCCAACAAAGGAAGGTAGAGTATAGGAATCCAACTAGAATATTACAAACAATTCCAATTCTGGAATGGAAATGGGAGGTCATATCCATGGACTTCATTATAGGATTTCCCAGGACGTTTAGACATCACAATGCTATCATGGTGGTAGTGGGTAAGTTGAGCAAGGAAACTCATTTTATAGATGTTAAAAGCACTCATAAAGCAATTGATATAGCCCATATTTTCATGAAATAAATATTTAGGTTACATGGAATACCTAAAAAGATAATATCAGACAAGGATGCTAAGTTCACTTCAAAATTTTGGAAATCCTTGTTTTTTAATTTTGGAACCCAGTGGGCCTTTAACATTGCATACCATCCTCATAACGATGGTCAAATAGAGAGATTAAATAGAATATTGGAAGACATGTTGAGGATGTATGTGACACATCAACCGAGAAAGTGGGAATACTACCTTCCATTGGTAGAATTTGCATACAACAATGGGTGCCAAGAATCATTTAGATTGAGTCCCTTTGAGGAACTTTATGGAAGAAAATGAAATACCCCTATCAATTAGGATGATCCAGTAAATAGAGTAATGCTTGTGCTAGATTTTCTTAAATAATTGGAGTAGGAAACAATATAAGTCTAGAAAAAGTTAAAGGCATCCCAGGATAGGCATAAAATTTATGTAGATCAGAAAAGAACTCACAAAGAGTTTCAAGTGAGAGAGCATGTTTATCTTTGTGTTAAGATAAATAAGAACTCATTGAAAGTGGGTCATGTGCCAAGTTAGCACCCAGATAATGCATACTATTTCAGATCTTGGAGAGAGTGGGGCCAATAGATTATAAATTGGTCTTGCCTCCCACAGTAAAATCTCACAATGTCTTTCATGTTTCCTTTCTTAAGAGACATGTTCATGACACCCAACCATGTTTTTGACTAATTTGTGCTACATGTGGAGCTAAAGGGAGAGTTCCAACCAGAACCACTCTGCATCTTGGATTTGAGGCAAATCACACTCCATAATAGAACAATAGAGGAGTTTAAGTTGCAAAGGAAGAACTTTAGACTTGATGAAGCCACTTGGGAGATGGTTGAGAAATAAGGGCACAATACCCATATTTTGTTTGTTGAATAAATAAGATGTAAGATCTATGTATAAAGCTTATTTTTTCCTTTTCTACGCTAATAAGAACATTGAGGATGAGTTCCCTTTAAGGGGGTGGGGTTTGTGACACCCCTGGTACATTTACCCTTATTTTTTCATTGTAATGATGTAATGGGCTGAAGTGTGGGACCTTATGAGGCTCATCAATAGGTACATCATAAGGGTCATAATGGCATCCTACAACCTTAGAACTATCTTTTTCTCACATTTATTTACAATTTTTTGTTATATTATGCTTAGTGAGAGGGGTAAAACATGTTTTCTTATATCATGTGGCCTAATATGGTTTAAATGAGGGAAATTAAGCATTTTTGAGATGATTTCAATGTAGGAAGTCAGAGTAGACAACAAGGAGATATTCTAGGAGGTTGTCTACCTCCTCAACTCCCTTAATCAGCTAAGATCACCACACTCTCTCTCATCAGCTCAAGGTCATTAGCAGCCAAGAAAGACGAGGTCATGGCAGCGAATCAAGTGTAGTTAAAGAAGATAAAGATCCACCCTTCTTGAATTTTTGGAGACAAACATTCCTATTTTCTAGGGATTTTCTAGTAGCTAACATCTTATGTAATAAACATGCAAAAGATCTGATTAGGATTCGATTTTATTCCCCAGCTAGGAAGCCATTGAGCTTAAGCCGCTTGATACTATTTTTATTATTATTGGTTATCTGATGTATTTGACATTGATGCAATGACAACTAGAAGTTTCTTATTGGTTAATCACTGAGTTGGTTCCATTGGGTTGAGGCTCTTGGGTTTGGGCCCAACCCTGGTGGCTTTTTTTTTTTTTTTAGCTAGGAAGTCATCGAGCTTAAGCCGCTTAATGGTAATTTTTTTAATATTGGTTATCTGATGTATTTGACATTGAGCAATGACAACGAGAAGTTTCTTATTGGTTAATCACTGAGTTAGTTCCATAGGGATGAGGCTCTTGGGTTTAGGCCCAACCTTGGTGGATTAGGTCCCTCTTATGTATTGGTATTTCTTTTTAGCTTAGATGCTTATTAGTTTTATGCATTTCATTAGAACATAACCCCTCAAAAATATTATGATTGCAACCTCTATCTCATCTCTCTCATGGGAGCATGAACGGAAAAATCTACAATCACAGTCTAAAAACACTATGTTTATGATTTCCTGGAAGAAGGTCTATGTCAGGCATCTTGTTTTGCATATGCTTGTTGTAGCTTAGGAGTTGATTTATTAACTACATCAGAGTTTTTGGCATAGATTAGATGGCATTTAAATTCAATTCACCTTTTCCACTATTAGTTGTTTCATTTTGTCAATGATAAAAGGGTATGTGCATGTGATGTTGCAGGGACATTTGGATCTGTAGGCAAGGGGCCTTTCACCATCTCTATCTTCGAATTCTTCACCCTCTTTGATGAATCCCAAATTTTGTTATTGAGATCATTCCCTTAGGTCATTGTGAGCATCTCTCCTAGTGCAAAACAAGCCTTCCTAAGGTTCTAAGCTTGGCTAGTTGTGTTGGCCACCTTTCTCCTACCTCCTAAACTTTCTCGGTGGCCTTCCTGTAGCATTATAGGCCTTCCTATAGCAAAATAGGGCACCTATAGGAGCCTCCGGTAGCATACATGTAGCAACATATTTTACCATATTTTTTTACCTGTGATGCAATTTTTACTTAGTTTAGAAGTACGTTGACCCCCAGTTATGACTCCATGATCAAGGGAAACACCTAGGCCATTCCAACCATCATTTTCCTTCACTGCAAAATAGAATAACATTAGTCACTTTATCACAAATTTAGCACAAATAGAACATTGATTTATATGAAAGTGTGAGCTAGATAGATGATGCATAAAATCTTGAGTTATGATTTGATAGGTTAGTTTCCTATCTACAAGTAGAATTGGTAGCTAGATGGCTGATTGCAAGAGAATGTCATTCCCTTTCTGCAACTAGTGTAGCTCTTGTCTTTTCATGAATTCATTCAATAACATTTACAAGTTGAGTTTTAAAAAGAATTTTCATTTTTATCATTAGAGCTAGCTTCTGAATTGCACCTTCATTACTCAGTTTCCTTATAGCTTAGTGGAAAGAATGGTCTTGGGGCACTATTGATCAAATGTCCTAGTTGAGGGTGGCATTAGTGGAATCCCATCTACCATGTATATAGCACTATCACCTCGAAGTTTGTATGAACCCCAAGTTGATAAATATACTTCAGGAGCCCTTGGGAGTTGCAACAGTCTTGGTGCAATACCAGGGCTCACCAAGACCATAGATCCATGATCTAAGAGGGAAGAGGGAAGATAAACCAGGTGGGGTTATATGGCACCTTAAATTAATTTTACGGTGCAAATAATGAGAAAAAATAAGAGGAAGAGTCCAATAGAAACATGAAGATATCCCTGAGGAAATGATAAAAAGGAAAATGCACAACAACATGGGGGTTGGACCTTTCTTGACGAAGTTCATGAATAAAGTTGTAAAGAGTTATGAGCTGAGGGAATGGGATTCCCCAAAAGAGAAATTTTTTTATTAGAAGAGAAATATTATGAAAATAAAATGCAATGAGTTCTTGCTCAAGGATTGGCTGAGAAACCACTCAGGGAGTTCTTGTTAGGGCTCATAAACCACATGCAAAAGGCTGCTTGTTGGGGGTTGACAAACCACTCATTCAGTGCTTGACATAGTTGATAAACAATGCAAGGTGCTCGTTGGGACTAATAAACCACTCCTAGAGTGCTTGGCGTAGCTGATAAACCACCCATTACTGTGAATTCTCTTGTGCTTGACTAGGTGATAAAACACCTAATGTCATATGTATTTCCTATCCTTTATGTACTGCAGATGGCTTCTTTCTAAGGTTCCTAAAAGGAAAATTCCCCTTATATCATGGATTTGAATTAGGAGTGATATTTGTAGGTAATTATGGCTATAATAGGTATATGGTTTGGTGGAATATCGAACTCCCACCATCAGTTTGGCCTTTGTCCTTATTGTAATGGCATGTATTAGCTTAGGGCAGTGAAACTAAAGATTTCCTTGTGAAATTTAGTGTATGGATTTGAATGATGTTGCATTGTTGAGTAACTCTGGAGCATATTTGTTTTGGTTGAAATTCTTGAATTGTTTAAGGTTCTTGTTAGGAATTTGTACCATGCATCTATGATTTAAAGGCATGAATATTTCTATTTTCTTTTCATGGAGTCCATTTTGGGTTTAATGGCTCTACATCACATTTTGAAATGTCCTCTTTCCTGTGTAGAAATGAGAGGTTGATTTCTTGATGCTGTTTTATAAAAGAATGGGTTATTCATGTGCTATATTTGAGCTTGAAGAGTATCTAAATGTCTGTGCATGGAAATCAACAAATATATATATATATATATATATATACTATATATATATATATATATATATATATAATATATATATATATATATATATAATATATATATAATAAATATATATATATATATAATTATATATATTTATATATATATATATATATATATATATAGATATAGATATGTAGCATGTTGTAGGCCAAGATGGGATGAGATAGTGAAAGCACAGGAGGGAGGGCTAATCAAGCCACCCACACCATAGCATATTTTATGGCCTTGGAGGTTGGGCACAAAATCTCTATATGCATATTTAAATAAGTGTGAATTTGTCATCGTACAGAAGTTGAAACCCTAGTCCCCGAAGGAAATATGCCTTTGATATTATACACCCATGTGGTCGAGTGCATGACCGTAGGTGAGAGAAAAGTGATGTCAGGGCCATTGATCTCATCGAGGGTTTTCCATTGTTAAATGACCCTAAAGGTATGGTACCCCGAAGGTTTCAAAGGGAATCTCCACATGGAAATTCTAAGATTATAATCATAGGATGGCATGGCTTGTGGGACTATCCACGTAACCCTAACGGTATTAGAAAGGAGATTACCCTAGATATTTTGTTTCGAGTATGGAGTGAAAACCTCTAGGATTAAACTCCCAAGGTGATGTGGATTTAGAGGAGAAGTGACTCACACCACTTAATATGATACTACAAGAGAAAGAGATGGTGGGGCCATCCACGTAACCCCAACTTCATTAGAAAGGGTATTACCCTCGATCTTTTGTTTCGAGCACCTAGTGAAAAATTTCAAGGTTAAACTACCAGGGTGATGTAGCATCAGAGGAGGAAGGACCACACCATGCCATGCCAAGATGATAGGAGGGAGAAGGAAGTGGGTCCATTCGCATAACCTTGGTGATGTTAAAGAATAGTACCTTGAACCTTTTTGGATGATTACAAGGGAAAACCTTTGATATTAAACTCTCGGGGTGATGTGGCATCATAGGAGGGACCCATGCCATGTAAGTACATTAAGATGAAAGAGAGGATGATGGAAACTACATGTAATCTCAAAGCATTCTTCCCCAATGAATTCAAAGAAGGAATCCTAAGGAAATCCTCAAAGTTTTTAACTCAGTGTGAGGTGGAAGAAGAGGAGCCACGCTGCATTATATTCTATATTCTATATTCTCTCTCTCTCTCTCTCTAGTATATAAGCTCTCTCTCTCTCTCTCTCTCTCTCTCTCTAGTATATAACGGAGGATTGTAATGTATGCGGTAATGTGTGTGTGTGTGTGTGTGTATTGTGCACACGCTCTCTCTCTCTCTCTCTCTCACTAGTATATAAGGGAGGATCGTAATGTATGCAGTTATGTGTGTGTGTGTGTGTGTGTATTGTGCACACGCGTGTAGGGCCTAAACTTTGGGGGCCCATCCATATTATATTATTACCATGAATAGGTCGATAGTTGGCATGTGGGTTGTGACTTGGATGCCCATGTGGGGGCCACATGGTGGGCCATAATGAATTGAAAAAAGTTAATAGGCCAAATCTTTAAAGGTTCTTATCTTTTGATCCAGAGTTCGGATCAAGGCAGAATTTATACTGTTGGAAATGTCTCAATGAGGAGAATGCAATGGTATTTATATTTTAGGTTTTGAAGAGTTTGAAAAAAAATCAAAGATTTAGCCCCCATCTCCATAACTAAAACCTTGGGGGTTGGGTAAGCTCAATACCTCTATCTTCCTTTAAGGGATTGGGGATATTAGAGGGTGTTATTGTTCTATGATTTTGAAGATTGGCAAGACAAAATTCACAAAAGATACATCAAACCACTTAGGAGTGTAGGATCTAGCCCTCCTAGACTCAGAGAGGGCTCTCTTTGTATTTTTAGGGTTTGACTTTATTTTCAGAGTTCTAATGTGTTAGGCTAGATATAAAAATGGAAATTTAATACTTAATTGCTTGGTTGTTTATTTGTTTGGTTGGGGTAGATCATATTTGAATCCTTTCCATTGTTTAAGGCTGGGTAGTAGCTCAATTTTCCAGAGAATTTACAAGGCAAGCTAGCTGTCTTTATTGGATCTAAAAGCAGAGTGGAAAGTGAAATGATAGAAAAGTGATATTAGTAATGATTAAAAAGAAGTTAAGTATTTTTTAATAATACCTCAGAGGAAAACATTTAGATTGCAAATGCAGATAGTAATAAGGTGCTCCAACAACACATCTTAAACTAGAATTGTTGCTTTGCAATAAGACTCAAAGATGCATAAATGAATAAACAGAGATACATTCAGTACAAAAAGGAAGACATCACAAGGTCAAAATAGATCAAGTATCTTGCAACCTGTCCTTTTATTGATGCTCCAGCTCGAAATTACAATGCTCCAAATAGAAAATATAGTTCAAATGACTTAGGTCCAACCCCTAATACTTCCAATGCATGAAGTATTTAACTCAAAACCTACAAAGATTTGCCTTATACACTTGGCAATCTGTTATTAATTACAACAAAAGAAAATTGACTAGTGTAACCACGAAGTGGCCATGCTGAGAAAACTGGGACACCTGGTCCTCTTCTTTAGGGATGTTGTTGCTGGGAAATTCATTTTTCTGTAGTGACTCTGCTGACATGGCTGGTGCTGACTCAGATTTGCGCTGTCACTTCAATCATCTTTGTCTTGTTCCTCCTGATAATCACACAGGTCACTCCATGCTTCTTCATTTGGAATCTTGATATTCATTGTCCTCCTGTGTATTTCATCAACTTCAGTGTATTTTGCAAAAGTGGGTTTAACCAAAAAAACATGTTTCAACTCATGCTCAATGTAGATTTGATTTCTGATAGCTTCTAGCAATGCTTTTCCTGTTATGCTTCCTTTGATGTTCAAAAGATTTGTAGCATCTGTGGCTATGCCATAGAACCTCTTGGAATAATCCTCTCTAGCCATGAGTTTTTCATTTATGACAAATAGAGAGGGGATACCTTTCTGATGTAAAGGTTGCATTCTGTTGAAGAACCCATTCAAGCCCTTCTTAGTTAGCACCTTCTTCACTTGAAGTATAGTCTCTGTTCTATCTGCTACTCCCAAATTTTCCAGCTCATGCCTGTTTCTTGAATTTAAAAATTTGATTATCCTATTGGCTATTGCTGGCATGTCTCCCAGATCTTCATTAGTAGCTGATATAGCTTCTCTGGCCTTTTCAATTAATTCTTTCTGCTCAAAGATAATTTGGATGTTGGGCCAAATTTCATTCATTCCATTGATTATATTATTCCAAATAATCTCCTTCACTTTTCCTATAGTGTTACCAATAGATGATTCTTTTTCTGATTTTTGTAGTGCTTCAATCAATGCTTTTTCCTTTTATATCTCCACCAAATGGTTACTTTCATCCCTTTTGTTTGATCTTGTAGCACATTAACTTGAGTTTCTAGTCTTTTAATCTCCTCACTCTATAGATTCATGCCTTCAATTAATCTAGCCAGTTGTTTTGTGCTGCTTCCCGCTCCTGTGGCAGTACTTGCTGAAGTGGTTATGGGAGGGGCTATTAGAGGAAGGGCCTCCATTATTGTGTTGGCCATTTGTGCTGCCTTTTCTTTCTCTTGCACCATTTTTTCTATCTCTACTTCCATTTGTTTGATTTGGAGAGACTGCTCCACTATTAATTTCATCATATCAACCTTTTGGCTCTTTATTTCCTCTATCTCCTTGGTCAGTGGGTCATGTGTAGTAGGCATCTTGAGCTGCTTCTTCAAAGCTACTCTATCCATCTATTTTTTATTTATTATTTCTTTAGCTACTTTCACATCTAAGGGGTCATACCCAATATTCACTACTAAGTCTTCTAAAGATTTAATTTTAGTGTCCTTTGGTTATGATGAAATCCTTTCCATCTTTAATTGGGATTGAGCATTTGATAGGGCTACTTGCATTTTAAACAAATTCATGGAAGTATTGGTTAGAGTAGATGAAATCATTTCACCTATTTGTTTGCACATTTCCAGATGATCAATTGGATGAACACTTCTTGCATCAAACTCAAAAGAAGTTTGCTTGTAATCTTCTGGAGTTTTGCGCTCTGCTGTCTATGCTTCTAAAAATACCATATGCATTCTGCACTTTTCTGAATCAAAGGAAGAGAGAAGTCTGCCCTGTGTAGTTGCACTTTGTTTCCAAAATTGACCATAAGTTCCTTTTTTCAATATTTCATTCCTGATTTTAATCTCCCTAAATGTGTTAAAGATTGTCTCTTCTTTTTCTTTAGTCACATTTGTAGATGAGGACACTTGAAGAGACTGTTGCCTTTATGAAATCAAAGTGGCAGGAAAGGATTTCCCCCCAGTTGGGGATGAATCTGGAATATCAATGATATTGGTGATTGTTTTTTGTGGCGATCCTTTGTTTATGTCCATGTGCTTTCTGGGCTTCTTCCTATATTTTAGCTTGAATTCCCTCATAGAAGTATCAGTCCCTGTAACTGATATTCTCTAGGCCTTTTCCCTGTTACTCCCTGTTCTTGTTATTTTCCCTTTTATGTTCTATCTTCAGTGGTTTTCTTTTCCTGTTGTCTTGGAGTTTGTGCACTGGAAGAAGGGATCACTTGTTCCTCATCCTCCTGCAATGTGCCAGGTTTCCACTCAATCTGGTTCATGTATTTTTCAATTTCAAGCCTTTGAGTGTGAATACAGGTTGTTGATTTGTTCTCCACCCTCTTCTTGGAGATGATACCCCATGGTTCATAGGACCATGTAAAATTGTGGGTGAAATTCATTTCTTTCAGTACTTTATCTGCCTCCTACCCTGTTTCTCTGTTGTTACAAATGAAGGGACCAATCTGAGATTTATCCTAAACTGTGAATTTTTCTTAGCTATTACAAAATGCACTTCATCTGCATTAATCTTTTTTCTGATGTATTGAAGTGCAAATATCCTCACGGGGAGGAACTTTGGCAACTTATAAGGGGCCAACTCACAGCCATATACACTTATTCCAGTGTAATTTTGGTACAAGTACCAAACTTGTTCTTGTTTGGTCTGTCAACTACATAATTCTTCTTATTTCCTCACTAATTTTGGGTTTTGCACTCCCATTGAGGAGGCTCATTGCTGGGTGAACAAACATTTCTACAAATGTTTTTTAGTTGAAGTCTTTTGATTCCTTCATCACTAATTTTGTCTAGAAAGGAAAATATTGGGGTTCACCTTCCTCATTGAAAATTGGAACCTGTCTGCCTGAAAATAAACTAACATATAAACCAAAACTGAGGAGTATTGAAACACTTCCTCTATGAAGAAATTGACAAACTGCTCATGAATGGCATCTGCTAAAAAATGGTTGAAATTGAAGAGGACAGAGGGCTTGGATTCGGTTGACAGAATAGACAGGAAATCTATGATAGCTTTAGCAAGCCATTGATATGAATAATAGCCAAGTAAATAAGAAAGAATAGTGACAATGTGTCTAGTTCTGTCTGGGAAAATGGAGGAATAAGGAGGATTCTTCTTTGGCAAGGATGTTTGCTCAGTCATGAAAATTTCTAAGGTTTTGTATCTCTTAGAAGAATCAAGCTTCTGATACATTTCAGTGATAATCTCATGGGAAGAGGGAGTAGTTCCTTCAATAACAGGGGCCTGTATCATCTGCATAATGGACTTGGCATCAATGGTAAACAAAATATGTCCTGTTGGGGCCACCATTGCCCTTTGCTATGGATTGTAGCATGAGTGGCATTTCTTTATTAGTTTTGGGCAACTGTGTGTGTTGGAGAGGTAAATCCCCTCTACGGATAGAGGCGATCCCTACTAGCCCAAAGGGGGTCTAGCAACAATCAAACAATGCCACACTGCAGGTTCCTAGTTGTAATTAACAAGTGGGTAAAAGAAACCTACTTGTATTCCAATGCTACGTTTGTCGAAGAGATGATCTTCTCGCTCCTTCGCTCCAGCCGATCACAGTCCTCCACTATCCTCGCGGACGGACACCTGCACAAGCAAAGAGAGAACAAACACAAGCATAAAATCTACTAAAAACAACTATGTATCAGTCAGGAAAGATACAATTTACGTTAATCATTCATAGGACAAATGGAAATGGAACCATAAGAGTAGTCATCTATCTTTATTAATCAGAAAATAGAGTAAGGTACAACAGAAGTCCTGACGCTGAGTCCTTCTCTAGAGGGTCCAACCAGCATGTCTTCCAAGCATTCACCTTTGAAGTAGATCTCCCAAGTCAAAGAGATCTCTCTCTCACATACAAGGCAACAAACTCATGACCTTCTTCAAGCTCAAAAGCAATCCTCACACAACACACCAAATGCCTACAAAGAGCAGCACTAATGCACTAAGAATTCCTCCATCAAAGTCTATATGTTCCAAACTAGCTGCTCATGGCAATGGTGGAGGCTTATATAGGAGAAGGAGTCTCCATGAATAGTTAAAGGATGAGCTTTCCCCCAAGAAAAGTGGGTGACCAGGCGAACAGACATGCCTCGGAAAGGATGGCGACCTTTACAAAGCTAACAACCAGTTCTGGAGTCATCTGGAAGGCTGGTTGTTAGAACAAACTCGCCTAAACAGGATCAGCGCGGGTGAAAAACTAGGCTGGCGCGCTGACATCGCAACTCAATTACAGAAGAGGTCTGGTCAACGCGAACGGATACAAGCGGAGGGCGCGTTGTTCATGAAATTCGACCAGCACGGAAAACACGTGTGCTTCCGCGCTGGTAGCGCACCAGTTACATTATCATCCGCCAGTCAGCGCGGTTATTTTAGGAACAGTCGCGATGATCCAATAAACTTGGGCAAAGAGGGTTTTTAGCCATTTCAGAGAGCATGAGCTTAGTGAATGTGATTTTATGACACAGTAGGGAGACTGACAAGGTGACAGTGACATTTTACTGTGTAACAGATGCCCCCTAAAGCATGAAGCCCGAGAGAGTGGGAGGGGTGAAATGCTTTACAAGATTGCTGGACTGGAGCACCACCAGGAAGAACCTGCAGGCAGATACAACTGATATTTCAATTACATGTAGTCTAGGCATGGGCGCAGCCATCCAAAAGACATATGAAGAAGGTCTGTGGTATGGACTCAACCACCCAGCTGAAGAGACCATAATGATAAGAGGTATGGTCGCAGCCATCATTAAAAGACTCAGGTATGGACGCAGCCATCCATCAATGAGTCATGTAATGATGTCCCACAAAATCGCAACCTGGCCCACAATGAACTAGAACCAGGGTCTTGCGCTCCATCCAACCCGAACAAAGTACAAGTCCAAACATGTGAATACAGGAGTCAAAGTCGAACATGCTTGAACATCGTCTGATTACCAACCAATGATGAAAGCTATTAATAGACGCGAGAGGGGCCACCAATAATGACAATGGTCCTCAAGGTACTAGAGGTACAATCCACGGCGTGCGAATAAATGAGCCAGTGTCGAACACCCGTAGAGTTATCCGATCGGAGGCCAATGATGAAAACCTCGCGTCAAACACGAAGAACTTGCCATTGAGGCATGTAGGCTCTAAGGTACCGGAAGGGAGTCCCTAGGTCACTTTCTTGGATAATGAGCTGAAGTCGACAGGAAGTGGCCTCGTCGAAGGTGGGCCATAATGTTTCCCACATCATCGACACGAGACGGAAAGAGACAATATGTTTTGTGTGAAATATCAGAGGAGTTATACTTGCAGGAGGGCCAACTTCTCTTGAACATATCGCGGCACAATGACGATTGCAGTATTTGGGCTGTCAAATGATCAAAGGTGCATGATGATTAGGACAATGAGCAGATGAATGGCCAAATAGGATAAACCCAAACCCATGGAAGGCAAATAGCGAGATTGAGATGTCCCCACCCAGACACGAATGCAAACAATGCCATGTTCAAGAGCGACATACTGCTGATGACGACGGTTACGATTCTTTATTTCCCCCACCATTTCTGGCGAGTACCCTGGTTATTTTTGGATGACAAGCTTGATGGGGATAACATTTGCTTGAAGAGGCATCATTTCGACGAATTCCGATGTCATTAAGTTTTAACGAGTCTGACAAAGGGAGAACTCGGCGTCTTTTCATGTTTAGAGAGTTTGAAAAGACAGCTGAAAAGAAAACTCCAGGGGGGTGCTTTTTCGTAAAGTTGTGTCTCTCGAGCTCGAAAAAGTATAAAACGATGCTCGAAAGAACCGCCCGATCATTACGACCGAGGAGTACTTTTCATAAGTAGTGACATCAATCTGAAAAAGCGATTGATATCATGTCGTTTCGTTTCCATTAACGAACCTGAAACGAAAAGGGTCCAACAATCTTTTCATGCTTTATACGATCGGAGAAAAGAGCTTAAAAATGATCGCCTCTTATTTACGTTTAACGAGTCAAGAGGAATAACTCGGCAATCTTTTCATCTTTAAACGGTAAGAAAAGAGCTGAAAGAAGACCTCCATTTTTATTCTCTTTAGCGAGTCAAAAAGGGAAAAAATACTTGGCAATCTTTTCATATTTTACGAGTCAGAAAAGAGCTTAAAGGTGACTCAGGTATGGGTTCATTTTTACAAAATCTTGAACCATGGAGAACTCTGCTTGGATTAGGTTTCATGTTTACACAAGCTTGAAACGAAAAACTATACTTGTTATAAGTTCGCATGCCCCCAGCATAATGACGCAAAACAAGGTACATGCCCCCCAAGCTTCATTGCATTCAACAAAGTGGATGGAATGAAGGTTCACTTTCGAGATCTTGGAAAGACTCGACTTGGAAAGGGAGTTGTTTCATTTTTTAATGAGTTTGACACAGTAAAAGAACTATCCTCATAACCCTTGTTTCATTTTTTAACGAGATTGACACAATATCAGGAACTATGCTCGGTCCAGTCCTAATTTCATTTTTTAAGGAGCTTGACATAGGAAAGGAACTATGCTCTGCCCGAACTTCATCATAATGAACAGAAATTTGGGGCTTCCAAGAGTGGCACTCCCGATGGGAGGTCAATGTCTCGGAAGTCAGGACCCAATGCCCCCAGGACACTATGCACGATGGCGGCATTGCTGGATATATGCATGGGAGAGGTAGCCACGTAGTTGATCTGAGGTGAGACAGATGCAACTAGTGGAGGAGAACCAAGATGGAAGGACAATGGCGCCGGAGGGGCTTGTGGACGAACGAACGATAATTGGTCCATCGTCACCATTCTTCCATCGTGTGGAAAGCAAACCACACAGAAAAGTGAAGAAACAAGGGCTCCCATGGCATACACATAGTCACGACTAAGGAGAAGACTGAAGTCTAAAGAACCTTGGGTAACTAAGACGTCTATATAGACAGTCTTGCCTCCCAAAGTGATAGGGAACTTTGGAAGGATCCCTAATGGTTGACTCATTCCTCCGTCAAAAGCGGTGAGATTCGGTGCGACAGGTACAAGCGATGGGGAACCCAAAGCCTGCCAAGTAGTAACGGGCATAAGAATAACCGATGCTCCTTCATCTAACACAGTGTCAGGCAGCGCCATATGGGAGGCATAGGCGGTGACCGAACTACCAATCGAAGGAAACGACCGAAGTACTTGGTGGGGGAACCATATGGTTGCCCCCCTGCTCGGAAGGAACCGAATCGGAATTCTCCGGAGAGGCTGGGATGGGAAAACCATCATCGAGCTCAGGAGAATCCGACGAGATGAGATGAACATGGGAATTTTGCTCTTCCGAAACAGAGTGGTTGACAGGAGGTGAGCTCCGGTCGACACTCTTTCTGACCAATGGTTGGTCTGGAACAGGCTGGGTACAGCCAGGTTTGGGAAGAGGAGCCTGGACAAGAGGAGAATGTGAAACAATCTCATTGTCGGGAGGCGAATGATCTGCAGCTGCAAAAAGGTGTTGATATCTAACGGGGAGTTGGGGCGGGGGAGCTGGGAGACTTTCCAAAACAGTGGAGGCGTTATCCATGAGTGGACAAAGGTGAAGGGGATGATTGCCTTCACAAAGTCTGCAGGGAATTCGAATCTTCCCTTTTCCCTTGCCATTCCCAGATGATGAGGGAACATCGCCGTGAGCCTCGGCGGACGATGAGGAGCGGGCCGGATCACGAGACCATACTTCTAAGATCCTGGGGATGCCAGGGCAATCGTGAAGAAGATGGTTCTCCTTGCATAATCGGCAAGGAAACTTAACCTTCCGAGGAGGAGCGGAAGGAGGCCCGACTTTAGGTGTGCTCGAGGGAACAACAGTTGTGCTTGTAGCCTCTCCCTTAGGAGACTTCTTCTTCTTGGTCTTCCTCTTCTTCTTCTTAGCCACCTGGTTATGCGAATCGAAACTTTCACCAGGAAAAGTACAAGAAGGAGACGTAGAAGTAGGCGTCGAAGGAGAGAGGTCCACCTTAGGTTCAACATGATGTTGCGCAGGTGGAGGGACTGATGGAGTATCAGCCGACACAGTAGGGACCACAGAGTTTTAAAATAACCAAACAGGCAACCCGACAGTTAGCCCCGGAAGGGATAACGTCGTCATGTAAAGAGCACCAGCATTCCCAAGAGAAGGGAAATAACCAGGATTCCCGTCAGGTGGGGAACTTGGGTTGGTGGACCCTGGAAAAGTTGCCATAGCAAAAATGAAAACCTACTCAAGATAGTGCACACAAGATCTAACCAGGTAATGTGATCGTGGCCGAATAGATTTTAAGACACTGAACTTGACCTTTTCATTTTTAAAGAGTCGAGAAAAGGACGAAAAGATGACTCTAGTCTCCTTCGAATATTTAATGAGCACGAAGTGACAAGATGCTCACTTACACCTTTTCTTTTAGGGAGTCCGAAAAGGATCAAAAGTGACTACTCTGGAGAACTAGGTAAGAGGTTTGCCAAACAATCTGTAAAACTGCTTATACACCTTGGCAATCAGATGAAAACCAAGGACTTCCCGTACTGCAGTCAATCTTCCCGAATGTTGTGTTCAGTGCATTATGGCTTGTAGGGCGGCAGACTCGGCTTCCTATGGATCAAAGGTTGCAAGCCTATAGGGGTCTCCCAATATATACGCGATGGTACGTGGGATCACAATCCGTACTGGCACTTACCGTTTCACCGTGGAGGAATCACCCAACCACTCAACGATAAACTACCAGGTTTAAAGACGCCGGAACACGTCTCTAACCTAGACCTCTAGAATATGTGCGTTATGTTCCAATGCGTTGTTAGGTTTATTCAGTTTATTTTACAGTTTATCTTCAATTAGGTTTCAGTTTTTTGGTCCTACCGTATGTGATCTCTTGAAACTTCCTAAATGCAAACTATATGCGAAAATTGTATCATTTCATTGAATGAACTCTACCTACAGGAGAGTTGAGATCTTTATACAAACAAAATGATCACAAAGATCCTAATGCAGCTAATAACAAGAAATGAAAATCTTTTTCTTTTTTCTTTTTAAAAGCAACAATTAACAAGAAATGCTAATTAATAAAAAGCAAAAGATCTTTTGTTTTTTCTTTTCTTTTAGAATAGCATGATGCACTCAACAGATCTCAAGAGATATTCACAAGTATAAACAAACACAATTCACCCAAAGGAATCTAGAACCAATTCTGAAACTTCAAAATGACCTATCAAAGCAAGGAAAACGCAAAGACTTTCAATGAACCATGTGATCTAAGTTCAAATGAAGTCAAGCAAAAATAAACAAGCTAAAAGTGAATTACTTGCAGCATAGAATGCCAAACTTGTACAACTACCAGATGAGTGTGGAATACAACTAAAAAGCTAACTGGATCATCAAACCATAATTTCCCACAGAAGGCTCGACATGCAAAGCCACTAGGGCTAAGATATAAAAATCGATAGAAATAAGCAAACAACTGAAGGATAAAAAGAATAACCAGTCACATAAAGGTCCAACAAACTTCCAGAAGCTGTAAAAGATATAACAAGATACAAATCCAAGCTCAGAAGGCTGACAAACAAGCTAACTGAAAAAGTTAACAAGTCTGGTGCGACTATCAGACTGCAACTCGCGCTATAAAGGGATTGGTGCGGGTTGTCAGTTAGCAACAAGCGCCAACTGGCGCGACCGTTAGAAGAAAAACCGCGCTAATAAAGTTTTCCAAGTAAAAAAAACAAAACAGGTAGTCCAAAGCCTGGTTTACAGTATCTAGAAAGGCCAGCAAGCAAGAAATAGCAAGAACTTCAATCCAGAAAGCTATCCAAGCCAGCAAACAAGAGAAAAACTAACATGCAAGACAAAGTCGAAATTGTTCAGTCCATAAACCAAACCGGAGATTGACTGAAGTGGCTTTGATCTACTTCAATACTGCAAAGCAATAGTGTTTCGAAGGCTATCTGGCCATACTTCAGGCTCCGTCTAAAGTTTACAAATCAAACAACAAAATAAAAGAACAAGCTTCTCCCCAGTGGAGTCGCCAAATTGTTGAACTGGTAAATCCCCTCTGCGGACAGAGGCGATCCCACTAGCCCAACACGGGTCTAGCAACAATCACACAACGCTAACA
>APFE030985163.1:0-45919 GCA_000404065.3 Pinus taeda
GCCTTCTTTGATTAATTGTGTTAGGGCATCTTCATTAGGGCAGCGTAGAGCCTTTCTCCATCAGGGCAGCGTTATCCCTTAGGATCTCTCCTCCTATTAAAACCCAAAGTCAAGTAGACAGGAAGAGATCCCAAGTGAGTGTGCAGAAATGACTTGAAGGCCACCTCTATTTCTACTAAAACATTGAGCACAAGTGGGGTTTATTTGGTTGCTGGCCGACCTTGACGAATTGTCCCATAACACAAATAAGTTCATATCTCCATGAATACTTATCGGAATTGGATGATCTTTAGATCAATCGTACACCTCTCGATGAGAGGGATCCAAGAAAAATATCAGTTGCCATTAATAAGATGACCCACATGGAGTTTGGCCCTAGTTTCCAATTTTAACACAATGTCATTGTCACAACTAGAAAGCATTGTCATCAACCACTTCAACAAAGTCTATCTCTGAGTTTTGATCTTAGTGCTTCTTCTACCCTTTAATTTGGTTCAATAATGCTCTCAAAAACCCACAAAAAGCATAATAAACTTTATAAACAATTTAAATATTCTACAGAATGACTCTTTCCAAGTGCTTTATACAAATTGGATCCTGTTGGTGCCAGAGCTACAAAATGCTCATCGTAAGTTTGTTATATGTTCGACAAAATGAGACATATGAGTGAATTAAAAAGAACTGTATGACCTGTCAATTGTTGGGGCTCGAACCTGAGATCTCAGGCATATAATACACAACTCCTACCAACCGCGTCACCTCCCAACTCTGTTTTATTGTGAATGATATTTCTTCACGACAAAGAGCATGGGGATCGATCGGAGGTCAAACCATATACAGTTCACTACTACGTCTCAATCATCATGGCGTTACAACAAAGCAGCACCCAATACATGGCACCTCTTTGCATGCAATCACTCAATCAACATGAAACCATACGTTGCTTTCTACTCCAACAATGTATAGTCGATATTACATCACACATTGTCTAACTTTTATGATTTGTCACAAGTTCTAACACTCCATACACAGGTTACTTTTTACATGGAACGCACACCCTACTCACAGGCTGCCACACGTACTGGTAAATATTCCAGATGTATCCAATCGGCTCACTAAATACACAACCATACATTGATCCACAAATTCCATGCGCGGGTTATCTTTTGACACACTCGATCAACAATTATGCGCACACTACATCACTCCATCAACCTCAAAAAACTAGCCAGTGATCTAGTCAAGCTCAGATTTTCTCCCTTACAGCCAGTGATCAAATCGATTACCCATAACAATGGAGTGATTAGATCAACACAATTATTTCAGACCAATTTATTATAGAATGTATGCCATAGAGTTGTGTGTTACAGAGATACCACAAAGAGATCATTGTCGCAGAGATCAATCTAGAATGTATGTCATAGAACTCAGAGAATGTATGCAGAATAGTTCTCAGATTATCAACAAAGTTAGCCGCACATGATGTTTCACATAAACCTGAATTTGGGCAACAAAGGTGTCACTTTAGAGGGGTCGAAAAGACCTCAGAGAATGCCCAAAAAAACTTCAGCGAAGAACCAAAACCCAAGCATAAAAGAAATAAACCAAAACTTTCTTCAATCTTTGACCTCCTCTAAAATTTGGTGTGACTACACAAGGTCGAGACCACCTCAAAGATCTATCAATATGTTCTTGCAAGATTGATCGAATGAGTGACAAACGAACTATATTTATATTAATTGAAGATGCTTCTAGGCCAACCACAATGTCAAAGGAGGGAGCCGACCTCAAATTTCAATTTCAATTTCAATTTTGAATTTGGAGCCAAAACAACAATTATTAGGGCCGACATGATTGCAAATTTGATTAATTATATTGCCCTTGACCATGACATCTTTTACAAGCGAAGTTTACTAGGACAAGCCCATAATTAATTTAATTTAATTTGCTTGAATTAAAATGCCACTATCCATCCAATCAATAAGTTGCTTGCAACAATTTATTTGGGGCTTCTTGACCATAAATGGGGTTTCAACTTCAAGAAGCCATATATCCTCAACCGAAACGACCCATGTGATGTGCCACCTACCGTTGAAATCAGCACGACGAGGAGAATAAAATAAAGATGGTTACGGCAGCAAATCCACCAATCTACATCCTCAAATTCTTCAAGTGTGGCGCATCTAGGGCTTCTCATTCTATCTTCCCAGGCTTCTTGTCATTTGGGGCTTCCAATCAATGCAAACTAGACGAATATTAAGAGTGTTCAAGGAGCGAGTTGGCATCAATGACAACAACATTCAACAATAACTCCTTTGGCCGCTTAGTTCTTGGTCAAAAGAAATTGTTACATGCATGTTTTGTGTGTTTGTTTTGCAGATTTACGAGGCAAACATTGCATGCAAGGGTAGGGACACCCCCCTGTGGTTGGCAATCACCCACCCAAAATTAAAGAAGAGTTTGCACGTGACACAATAGGGAAAATTCTTCTAGATATTGCACTAAGATTTTCTATTATGGATCTACCAAGTTTTTCACCTTCCGAATGGGTAAATGTCTATGCTAACACCTACCAAGTTGAGATCTATAAAACATATATCAAATAACCCGTGTAAAAGCATCAATAGAAAGGAAGTCATTTATACTCCTACAAAAAACAAATGGAATTCTGGGCAAATTAGTTTGCATGGTTGTTTAGTTCTTGAAAACATAATAGCCTTTCATTTTCTTTGCAAGAAAAATCCAATGAGATGAAAATATAGATAAGGCATGGCATGGCACCAAACAAGAGGATCTTACAGAGAATACCACTAAGAAATGACTAGCATGATTACTTCCTATTTCAAGAAAGGCACGTGAAATGAAATGCAATAAAAAAAAACAAAAAATAGAACCAAAGAAGTTAATCACATGTTAATCATTTCAAAGAAGATAACAATGCTAAAGAAGTCAAATATCATCCTGAAACACAAGAACTTACAATAGAATTCTTCTTTTAGTTCCCATGATCACTGAAGATCCATCAATTAGAAGACCATACTTTTGTTATCCTATTAACAATCTAAACGTTGAGACATTTGTGATTACGAAAGATTGGGTGATGCGCTTATTCCAAAGACTATATGATGACTTGTCATAATGCTTTGTCACAGATATAATACAACCACATGCATGTCAAACTAAGTCACCTGACACTGGGACACGGGAGATGCAGGACACGAGGATTTGGGTGTCTGAAACGGGCATGTTGACCCCCCGGAACAAGACATGTTATATATTATTTTATTAAATATATATATATATATATATATATTAAAAATTAGATATGACTTACACAAATTCTCATTCATGATACATATTCATTGATTCAAACATAGATCTTCATCTAGATGTAAGTTTTACAAAGTAACATTATGCATACAAATACAATTGTGACAGATTCATCAATGATCCAATAGGAGAAAGACAAGAAACTGCAGTTTTCTCATTAAGTCATCAAAATCAAAATTTGTTACATAGGTAGTAGCAATGCCAATGGCAAATAGAAATAGCAAATACAAAACAACTACAAGCCCCAAGGCAGTAGGTAGCTCATGAGTCATCAATCATCATCATCATCATCATCAAAATCAGCATCACTGTCATCATCATGGTCACCACTGCTCTCCTCTGCTACATCCTCCTCCTCTGTATCCATTGTAATATGTGCATCTGCTGGTGTGGAGCAGTGTTGATAATATCGGTATCGGAAAAATATCGGCGAGGGTCCAGAAAACATCTTATCAGCAATATCGGCGAAAATATCAGCAAATATCAGCAAGCATAAAAAATCATTTTTTTCAAATTTTTAAAACCATAGCCAATATTTTCAAAATAGGCGATATTTTGCCAATATTTTCAAAATATCGCGATATTTTCAAAATATTTTGAAAATACCGCAATATTTTCAAAACAGAAAATATCGAGATATTTTCTCAGCGATATATCGTTTTGCAGAAAATATCGCGATATTTTTGAATATCGTTGATATTATCAACACTAGTCTGGAGGATGACCCCTCAACAGTATCACCATCACCAAAAGTGACTGGCCCTAGCAATGGCTCATTAAGATCCAAGTTGGCCAAGGACATCTCGACACTGTTGTCCAAACCCATATTATTAGTGAAGACATCCCACATCTATGTCTTTCCCTTCAACCACTCATCCCTCTGCCTGTAAATAAGACGAATCGCCTCCAAAATGCTCCCAAACCCTTTTCTATTCGCTCCCACACACCCACAGCTAGAGAGACAAAGAAAAGTGAGGGAGAAATGACCAAAAACCAGCCTTTATGGGACATCAAATCAAGGGACATGTGTCCCAGAATAGGGACACGATGGACTCGTTCCCCGGACATGACAAGACACGACCGGACATGATCAGAGGACACGCGTCCCACCGAATCGTGTTTGATTCTACCAATTTGGGACACGCAAAAGGTTTAGGACGAATTTGGTTTCTTAGATGTCAAAGGTTATTATCTTGCTTGGATACCAACAAGGTTAACAATTTACTCAATTCCAATGTCATGCCTCTATTTTTGAATTAGAATCCATGGTGGAAAATCGTTATAAGCAAATGAATGGCAATATATGCTATCTAAACTGGCTACTCCATGCTTGGCCAATTAAGATCTACTTCATTCAATACCACTATAAACAATATCAGCAATGCCCTTGAATCAGAAGTTGTGTAGAAAGACATATTGACACCATCATTACATCAGGTTCTGTTCACAATAAATGACCATTCATCATTAATGTTTCACATACTACTAAAGGATCAAAGTCCTACGAGACATGGTTTAGCTGGTTATAAAAAACATGAGCCAATCATGTCCTCCAACAGTGAATTGCTAAGGTCAAATAACCTAGGAATTGAATTATAAAGTAATTAGGCAACAATATAATATTTCACAAGTTCTGAATATATTTGTAGTGTGATTTAAAAAAATTGTTACACATGTTACATGGATCTAGCATTCAACTATGATCTTTTGCCAAACAACTGGCAGTGGCAACAGACATCCATACCATGTGGCTAGCACCCACCCTAAACCATGGAAGTAATTACCATTTCATGTTAACTGCTATGGCCAATATTAGCTTTTAGCTGTGTTTTCAATAAAAACCATTTGATGGAGAGATAGCATGTAATAAGTTAAAAACAACAGAACTAACTTAAAATTGAAATATGGGAATGAACCCAGGTTTTTCATACACTATGTTAACACTGTAATCCACCACCAAATAATTATAGTCATGTTTTAAGGACTTTAAACCACCTCATTGAGTACTCTTTTCCAATTACTATATCCTATCTCTTAATTAGCCCAGATGTAGAAAACACTTCCACATTTTGAAGTTCATTTGCCATGAAAATCAGCACAAGATAACAGAAGGACAGAAAAAGATGTCTTGCAACTAACAACCACTTGAAGCGCTCTAATTTAAATATTTTGAAATTCAATATCTTGCAAAGAATCATTAGAAAGTAATTTTAACAATATTCCACCACTACTAAACTGTAACTATATAATAAAAGATAATTCCAACCCTCTGAATGAATAAAGGCCAACAATGGTGTAAGCATCCTCTTACTTGTGGATATAAATCACAGCTTCCCAATTCCTTAACAGCTAGATGCAACCTCTCACCATCTGTTACCTGTAAAAGAGCCATGAAGCAATCCCAATTCAGTTGGCATATGCTTTAATATAGACCAACCAAAATTTTCCAATTCATGTGTATATCAAATAGCTAAGATACCTCGAAATCTCCTCCAACAGCTCTGATGTTTACTGTCTGTATTTCAGCATTTTTTGCCCATATAATTTTACCACTACTGTCCAGACTGGCAACTGGCTCCTCTCGACCAATCTTTATCATGATTGCACCTTCATCATATCCAATGGCAACCCTAACAAAATCCAACCAATAAATGTTAGTTAAATTGAAATCAAAGAAAAATCAACCCAAAAGACCACCCTTCAATTTGATTAAAATGCAAACAAGAGGGGGAAGAATAACTGTAAACATGAATACTTGCTAATTTTAACCCATTTGATTGACATGTAGAACAAATAAAATATTAGTATGTAAGTCCAATAACTACACAGCATTCTAATACTAAGCACTTAACAGTGCACACATTCTTTGTGATTACAAAAACTACAATCTAACTCACTAGCCATCAATTAAGTATTTGGTACAAGCCTGACATATATATAATATTTGTTACATGGAAGTAAAAATAATCCAACCTAGGAAATGACGCATCTGATTTTTGAAGTAATCGGTTTTAAGACTAAATCTTTATACACAGTACAGTTTGATTGGCATCTTGAAAGATAACAAAAATGCTAATTTCACAAAACAAAAAATGCTGACCTGTTTGAACTCTTCATATATCCAATCGCCAAACTCTTTCCAGTCCATAATTCAAAGTATTTTCAAGCCTGCAAAAGAATCCTTTCAGAGTTTGACATTGTACTATTTCCAATATTTGACTAGAATGTCTTCAATCATGATGTTTAAATATGGACAAAATAATGTGTCTATATTATTAACCCATGGCAAATGATCAGTTGGCATGGACAGGACAGGAGGACATGAAAATATGGTCAACATGAGACACAGTGACCCCGGAAAAAGGACACAGAACTTAGAAGACTATATCTATCTATATCTATCTATATATATATATATATATAAAGATCCAAATATTGTTAGAATTTAGAAACTAAAACATTTACATGATTATGATACAAATTCATTCATACATCTAGTTACTATTTAGTACTTGCTAGTACTACACCAATGATGATCAAATCACAAACGCACTGGAAATTGGAACCATAAACTGCAGTTTTCTCATTAAGTAATTACATAGATACTGAGTCACTGCTACTATAGATGGGAATGCAAATGGAAAATATAAAATAGGTTAGCTACTAGAACCATAAATGGAAAAATATCATAGCTCATGACTATTAGTCAACTTCCTCCATGTCAAAATCAGCATCACTGCCACTGCTCTCTCCTCCATCCTCCTCTATCTCCAATCTAATTGGAGCATCTGCTGGTGTGGAGGATGACCTCTCAAGAGGATCACCATCATCAAAAGTGACCCCTCGATGTCTTATAACGTCCCTCCACAATGGATACTTCTGCTCTTGAGCCTGTTGCCTTGCTACGACAATGTTTCTTAAGCATTTGAAGCTGCATTTGCTGTCCCACCTCCAACAGATGGAACACTAGTAGAGGCTAATGGGGGAACAGCCTCAAAAGCTTCATTCCTCCCTTTCGTTTGACCAATCCCAGCTTCCCTCGCTAATTGAGCCATGATTTCTGTGATATGAGGAAGAAAATGGACAGCTGTAGAAAAAAAACTTAAAGACTGGTGGATAAATCATCTTACCCAGCACTTGGACTCCCTTCAATGCTGCACTAAAACCCTCAATTGCACTCCAAAACCCTTTGATGTTCCAACCTGCTGAGTGAGATTAGTGAAAAGAAAATACGTGTCACCTCTTTTAGACCAACAGGACACCTTTTCTGACGAAATGTACCCTAAACATGGTACATGTGTAGGGCACATGTTGGACACAAGTTGGCATGTGTACTGTTCATCGGAGATGAGTTTGGCATGTGTCCTGAAACTCATGTCTGACACGTGATCACAAATCCATGACCAGCACATGGCATTCGTGACACAGGACCCCCTAGGGGTGTATCCAGTGACTTAGAATCGTTATATAGCCCTATAACATGATTAAGCAGGGTTTTGATTATTTATTTGAACTTTTTAAGTTTTTCATGAGCAGTGAACTCACCACAATGAAAAAATTTCATGGAAAAAAGGGTTTATTTTATTGTTTCTGGACTGTGTTTATTGGAATGAAGAATCTGGAATACAAAGAATGAGATCAAAACAGGATACACTAACACTCGCTCTCCTAACATATGAGGCCAAATGGAGGAAGATTGGGAGAAATGTTGTCTAGAAGAGGAGGTCGAAGATAAATTGGAATAAGCACAATGCTGCTGTCTGGGCAAAGCCACCCTTCACTAAGGTTTGAGTGATATCTCCTAGCTGCTAGCGTGGGATATAGAACGGCCAAGTCCGTAGGGTCACTGAGAAGTAGGAGTATTGCCCTGAGCTCACGCTGATCTAAAGGTGGAGTGTACTACTAATAATCTGTCTCTTGGTAGCCTCAGTTGATGGGAGCACCAAGAATGATCATCTAACAGGAGGCTATTACAGGGAATGGCCAAGAAATCTAGCAGTAGAATATGAGGGCCTCCTGCATGTAAAGAGCTGAGCATCGCTAATTAAGGTAATAAAATAAATGGGAACCTATGCATGAATTTGTAAATAAATAGTGAAACCACCCTTGAATCTCATAGTAAAGGAAGCGGCAAAAATGAAATGCTACTCAGTCTAAACCTCTGATAGATGGCATAGCAGCTAAATATTATCTAACTGGGCGATCTAGTGCTCTGCCTCCAACAGAAGTCTACATGAACACACTTTGAAGATGAGGAGTTTATGAAGGTCAAACAATAAGTCCATCTCTCAACTCCATGAAATGACGCATAAAGGATTATATGTAATATCCCTTCCAAGAAAAATCTGCTAAGCTTTTTGTAAATTATGGATGGGGAAAATTTTGGATACAGACCTAGGAAAAGCAGGTGGACATTAATTAATCTAATGGTATGCGGTAATGGAGGCCCCAAAGTTCAAACATTAGACAAAGGGAAGATTAATCACATAGTGGGATGTGGGGACCAACCCATGATGAAATACGCACCCGCTTGATGGACAAATTCGAATGGCTAAGGAGGGAGCTCGAATTGTTTGCTGAAGGGGCCCATGTGAAGGAAGAGAGTAGCAATTATAAATAAGAGGAAAGCAGCATCATTCAGCACTTTTGAACATTTGACATATTAAACTTTGCTGCTCAAGTTGTTCCGCTGAGTCACAGGTGTTGTTTAGGACCAGAGGTTTCCAAGGGGAAATCTCACTCTCTTCTTCGGTGGACCATGAATGCGACCATAGGGAGGCAAATTCAACTCATTTTTGGAGTTGGAAGGAAGACCACGCAGGCAGCACGAATTATGAGTTAGCTGGGACACAGTTCAGGGAGCCACGCAGTGATTGGAGGAGAGAAGAGCCAGAGTGAGGGGTTGTATTGTTGCTGGGGCACTCTTTGATCAATTTTCTGGCACAGGAGGGAGATTTGCAGGTATAGAACGCATCACCCAACAACCATTTGAATTCCTGGAGGAGGGTCTGCATCATTCTGTCCATGGACTGGGCAGTCTTTTGTTGACGAAACTTGTGGGGTAGCTTGCAAAGGGGTTTGAGGAGTTGGGACTATTTGGAGTTGGATTGGAGGGGATTGTGGGGGATTTTCCAGCATTTTCGAGGAGCAGCAAACACAGCATCTGCTGCAGGTTTCATTTTTTGCTTGTGGAGGAGGGCAAAGCATTTGGAGTCAATTTTGGAGCATCAAAACTAGAACAAACCCTTTCTAGGTTTTTCTGGGTTTTTGACAAGGATCTCAGAAATAATTTGGCAGAATTTTCTGGGCAGATGTGAGGGGTCACACAGGGATCCCAACTCAGCCAGCAGCCGGAGGAGCTAAAGGAAATTGGGCCAAAATTTCGAGGTCAACATTTAGCCAATTCCTTTGTCGGTTATTGGTGGAGAGCCCAGGGTTAATTTAGCAGAAATTTCTGAGCACCGAAGGAGGCCCTAGTAGCCATTTCTTGCAGCCAACAGTGAACATTTCAGAGAGACAGCGTAGAGGTTGGTTGGGGACAGCCACACTTGTGTACGAGCAACTGATTTCATCACCTGGGCATTGTTAGCTTGCCTTGAGCATGCCTAGGTCCATGCATTCTGATCTTATCTTGTACCCAACATTTATCTTAATAAAATGGCTCAGCTCAACACAGATTTTAGCATTTTCTGGGTGTTTAATGTGGTGTAATTTTATGTGCGTGTTTTTGCTATGTTTGCTTTGTTTATCATTGTAAATTTCCATTAGGAATATTACAATGGTATCAGAGCCATGATCTAGGCCAGTTGTGGGGTAGCCAACTAGATCAGGGAAGATTTGTGCATGTATACACAGTGACGGGTTTAACCATAAATGACCCATGGCTCAAGGGGGATTTAATATGTGCGAATTCTTGACCCAACTGATGAAGGTGTCGGACCAGATCTATCCTCTTTCTTATAGAAGGGGCACTAGAGTTGCAAATGCTGCGAGGGTGCAGCCATCTACACAGGATTGTGGGGAGCAAGTAGATACACCCAGTATGGCACAAAGGTAACCCGTGTTGGAGAGTTCCTTGACCATGTCGATTGACATCTTAATGGAGAGAGTAAAGCATACCCCAATGGTGTCATCCGTTGAGGTGGTGACCGAGGTCGTGTCTGAGTTTTTGGGTTAGGTGCCAAGAGACATATCCACCCTTGATGAGGCGCCAGGAGATACAAAGGTGTTGGACAATGGACGCACACAGCAATGTCATCGGTTCAGGTCGACCTTCTAGCATTAAAAAGGAAGGCCACATCAATATGAGAGGTTATTCTACTGTAGAACGAGGAGCTTGAGGGCATGACAGTGGTTTGTGCCAAGTCAGCGGCCCAGCCAGCTCACATTGGGTAACGATTGGATTCCATAATGGTACAGTTAGAGGGCACATTGGAGAGTGGGAGCTGCCCTCTTCATGCAAACATAGACAGGGCTAGCAACATTGTTGGGTCACCTTTTCCCATTGGAGAAAGAGAGAGACGAAGCTACCTAGTCTAATCTCATGTGTTAACCGAGATAGCGGGATGAGTCAATCAAAGTTGCACAGGGTGCAGCATCCACATGTTGGGGTTGTTCTATGTGCGGGAGTTCGTCCATTAGATCCCTCTCTTGGGGTTGAATGGCGAGAGATTCAAAGTTGGTACCCAGTGGAGTGGGCTATGGAGATGGTGGTGGACCCGGGTGTAGCTCAGCACGAGCTTCTAGGCACTAGGGATATCGAAAGCCCAGAATGGCATTGGGATCCAGGTGGGACTACCTATCATTTCCCAGGTATGTCGGTTGACTACGAACTGGATGGTACAGTTGACCTAGCAGTTGAGCGTGCACATTAACTAGGGGAGTTTCAGTCAACACTAGTGGCCAACCAATTTATGGACAGACTCCTTAGGTTGTCTTGGTATGACGATTGTACACGGGATTATGGGGTGATCAGAATACTCTAGCAGGAGTTTGTCAGAGGAGGTGCCATTGGCAAGCCACCAGACAATGCCTTGTATGGAGTTGGGGATTCTTCACATTTGTGTGGGGCACAGAGGATGCAAAGGAGCATAGTAGTGGTGGCATCACTACTAACAAATAGGGAGCTTCACTTCTTGGATCCCTCAAGGAGGATTTGGAGAGAAGATCCATTCATCGGCGAGTATAGTGATGCAACGATGGAGGTGATGATATCGATCAGGTGTGGGCTGACAATAGAGACACAGCTCTAGGCCATCACATCCAAGGATGTGTAGGAGCATCTAGCATTGAGCAGTGTCTACAGGTGGACATGGAGATGCATGGTGGTGTACCATAGTGTGTTGGATTGTGTTTTGGAGTAGGAGTGTCTTACATCAAATTGTGTACACGCGGGGAGTGACTGGTGCCTTGACACAGACAAGGCACGGGATGGTACAAGGTGGTATAGCGATAGTCAGGGATATCTTGTGGTGTACAGGGACAAGTTGTGGCATACAATGGCATGTCGAGGAGTGTGGTGGTACTTGGTGCTATGCAGTGGCATATGGTACGACACGGCAAGCCCTTGGAGCGTTTCCTCCAATGAGACTTGTGGACAGGGACATTAGGTATACCGTTAGGTGTAGCTCACCCGAGATCGACAAGGATGCGGTTGAGCTCCTAAGGACTCCATGTTCAGCAGAGATAAGTCTTCGACTGGTTTATCAGCAGATCTGAGGCAGAGAGGGGCATCCATAGGGTTATTCTTCAATACCCATCTAGACTCTTAATCCTACCCACCCATGACTCTCTAGTTGAGACGTTTGGTGGAGGCACGGGCTGACGAGTACAGTCTTAAGGATGACGTGGTTTATTGTCAAGGTAGCATAGGTCACACTCCTAGGCTCACACATGGGGAGTCAATTGCGAGGGAACTGCATGATGCACTTCTAGCAAGACAGTCTGAGGTGTCACAAGAGCCTGAGGGGCGATGGATGGTAGACTTCGTCTAAAGGAGGGCACCCAGAATCTGAGCAATATCCAGGTGTATCATCAGGAGTTGGGATAGCAAATTTCACTGCGTGGTCTGGTAGGAGCAGGGCAGGTTGGCTTGTGTGGGACAAACTCCTTATACTTGGGGTCCACCCATGGGATACATACAGGGATCATAGATGAGGGCCAAATGGGTTCTAGTAGGTAGCAGCGCTACACAGCGACAACCCATGAGGAGTGGGAGTTATGAGCTCCCAATATGGTTGGGTATTCCAGGGATCCGGTTGGCGGGTGGATCACACCTCTTTGTGATGAGCGGGGTCATGGCAGAGGGTGATCCACTTCACCTTGGGTTTGACACATGGGGGATCACTAAGACCTCCACTGCATTGCGAAGGCAGACTTATCCTGTTGTTGCTCAGGGTCGAGATTGGAAGTGGAGGGGTAGATATTGCCATCATGGAGATGTCTGGGTAGGATGAGCTTGGCTCTAGCAGATTTTTTGCCACTATGCCTCAGGAGAGGAGGATACAGTTCGTGCACGATGGGGAGTATGTCATAGTCAGAGTAGCGCAGTGTCAACATGGCTGCACCACTCTGAGATTAGAGGGGGACCTGAGCATCACAACTCTTCATAACTCAAAAACCTTTAGGGATGAGTTGGCTACTACAGGGGGAGATCATGCAAATCTTCCATTGGGCTTTAGCAAGTCACTGATGGAGTGGGGGACTTCATTAGCATGGAAGGTGGGCCAACAAGATGATATCAGGGGAAGCTCACGTAAGGGAGACGCTATTTGTACACGGATTGGGTGGTATCTTTGAGAGTATACTCTTGGAGTGCATGGGATGGCCTATGTGGTAGGACAGCTTCACGAGTTGGGCATAGTGCTACATTATCATGATCCCCTACTCATTGATGGTACGCAGGGAACTTCTAGTACTTATACCGAGCAAGATAGTGAGTGGAGCAAGGGGAGCTTCATGTTGGAATGGATGGCTTGGGATCCTAGTATTGAGGGATTCTTTCATGTCAGGACAGTGTAGAGGTCAAGGACGATTCAGTGGCGCATCTAGGACCCTGGAACATTTTGCAGTGACAGCAGAGAGCAACAACTAGAGAGGATGCTTGTTCAGGCATTGCTTGAGGACAAGCAATTTTTGGCAGGGAGGACTATAATATCCCTTCCAATAAAAATCTCCTAAGTGCCTTTCTCAATTTTTGTAAATTATGGATGGGGAAATTTTGGATACAAACCTAGGAAAAGTGGGTGGACATTAATTAATTTAATGTTGTGTGGTAATGGAGGCCCCAAACATTAGACAAAGGGAAGATTAATCACATAGTGGGATGTGGGGACCACCCCATGATGAAATACGCACCCCCTTGATGGAGAAATTCGAATGGCTAAGGAGGGAGCTCAAATTGCTTGGTGAAGGGGCCCACGTGAAGGAAGAGAGCAACAATTATAAATAAGAGGAAGGTAGCATCATTCAGCACTTTTGATCATTTGACATTTTACACTTTGTTGCTCAAGTGGTTCAGCTGAGTCACATGTGTTGTTTACCACCAAAGGTTTCCAAGGGGAAATCTCACCCACTTCTTCAGTGGACCACGAGTGCCACTCTACGGAGGCAAATTCTACTCATTTTTGTAGTTGGAAGGAAGAATAGGCAAGCAGCACAAATTCTGAGTTAGCTAGGATGCAATGCAGGGAGCCACGCAGTGATTGGAGGAGAGAAGAGCTAGAGTGATGGGTTGTATTGTTGTTGGGCACTCTTTGGTCAATTTTCTGGCACAAGTGGGAGACTTGCAAGGATAGAAAGCATCACCGAACAACCATTTGAATTCCTAGAGGAGCGCATGCGTCATTCTGTCCATGGATTGCGCAGTCCTTTGTTGATGCAACTTGTGGGGTAGCTTGCGAATGGGCTTGAAGAGCTGGGGCTATTTGGAGTTGGATTGTAGGGGATTGTGGGGGATTTTCCAGCATTTTCGTGGAGCGGCAAACACAGCATCTACTGCAGCTTACATTTTCTGCTTGTGGAGGAGGGCCAAGCATTTGGGGTCAATTTTGGAGCATCAGAACTAGAACAAACCCTTGCTGGGTTTTCTGGGTTTTTGACAAGGATCTCAAAAATAGTTCGGCAGAATTTTCTAGGCAGATTTGAGGGGTCAAACACGGATCCCAACTCAGCAAGCAGTTGGAGGAGCTAGGGGAAATTGGGCCAAATTTTTGAGGTCAACATTTAGCTCATTCCTTCGTGGGCTTTTGTGGGTTATTGGTGGAGAGCCCGAGGTTAATTTCCCCGAAGTTTCTGAGCACCGAAGAAGGCCCTAGCAGCCATTTCTTGCAACCAACAGTGCACATTTAAGAGGGACAGTGTAGATCTTGGTTGGAGATAGCCACACTTGTGTACGAGCAGCGGATTTCATCACCTAGGCATTGTTAGCTTGCGTTGAGCAAGCCCAGGTGCATGCATTCTGATCTTATCTTGTACCCAACATTTATCTTAATTAAAGGCTCAGCTCAGCGTAGATTTTGGCATTTTCTAGGTGTTTAATGTGGTGTAATTTTATGTGTGTGTTTTTTCTATGTTTGCTTTGTTTATCATTGTAAATTTCCATTAGGAATATTACATCATATACAAGATTAACTCACCCAATGAATCTGTCCAAGTAATTTTTGTATACTATATGTATATGTCGTCCCATGTGATCTAAATGATTCCAGTCAAAGTCCATCAAATACCCACAGAATCTAAAAGATCTAAAACCCCTACAAATCAACCACAAACTCATCCAGAGTGACTAACCAAAGTAATGGACTTTGATGAACAATAGGAATGAGGAATGTACTTTGGACTTTGTGAAATATTCCCTTAGAGGAATGACCTCACCCACCTTAAAGTACCACATGATGTCGACTTACAAATCCATGTAAGGGTCCCCAGCAAAATAACTATGAATGGAAAAGTGAAAAGACATTGAAGGGAAGTAGCACACTACTGTAATGTAAATGTCTCGACGGAGAAGGTCTGAGTCAGTCACCAGAATCCACATGAATCTAGCAAACTCATCTAAAGATACCATAGAATCCCTACTGCAAGGAGAATACCTTGTCAAATATGTTATGCCACCCAATATTCTAACACCACTTGTACTATAGGTTTCCTATGTGATGAAAACCAATCATGACTAAGAATGCTCGAAAAAACCCTAGGGCTTGCATGAATCTCATTAATAAAGACGATATCCAATGAACCAAAAGCATCAAAAATCATGCCTAGCAACAAACACATGTCACATTGCCATTCCAAGAAAGGGATGTAGATTACAAAATCAAAGCTAGTCTACACCAAGAACAAAGCCAATATCCATAGCATTGTTGTTAATTTCCCAAACCTAGCACCCGGCAATTAGTTCTTAGCAGATTTATCATAGATCTACTAAAGAAATGGACAACTAGCTCCTTAACATGATTATTCAGCAAAAGCAGAAGTTACAACCAATCTCAATCACGTGTGACACATACAAATCATGCCCAGTCAAATTGATTCTTCATTAAATCAGAACCTTCTTGGGTTCTCGTCTTAGGATAATGGCCCAACTAAGAAAATTATCATTACAACATAACCTGGATCTAATCCAATTGATCGAATCGTAGATTTTTCCTAGATTTGCTTGGTTGATCTAGATCTCCTATGTTGCACCACTACACCTTCCTCGAATCTGATGCACTTGAGTATCACACTCTACACTTGAGTATCCATTGTATGGTGTGTCTTTCTCCTCTCCTTATCCTTGCTTTTATAACTTTACATTGAGCTAAATCTCTAACCCCAATCTCCAAAGTGATTGTCAACTGAGATTAGATCTCGCATCACTTGAGATCAACGGATCAAATTAAAACATAATCATTAAAGTGTGTGTTTTTGCTATAATTATAATGTGTGTGTTTTTGTTATGTTTGTTTTGTTTTTGCTATGTTAGCTCAACAGCCAACATAATTAATTGTGTTTTTCCTAAGTTAGACTTAGGCTAAATTACAATAGCAACTAACTGGCACTTAAGCAAGTGTCCTAAGGATACTTTGGGTGACCTCCACACACTAGATACACACTTAGGCTTGTGCAAAAGTACCTACCCAAGCTACAATCATCAACACTCACTACATTTGCTACTATGATTATTCCTTTTGAACTAGAAGCCTTCTCGGCCACCCAATTCGCAATAATCATATAAGACCTGCTCCCTTTGGACTCATTCCTAGAAGCGTCCCACTCCTGAACATCTTATAAGGTCATCTCATACCAAGAGACCTTCTTGACAGACTTGGAAGGATTTGTTGGTGGTTCCTCCCCACCTGAACCTGGAGGTTGACTCTCTCTAAATTTCTCAACCTTCAGACCTTTATGCTCGTTTCTCTCTATAGTTATTTTGCTTCTTTCCATTGCTCGAATAGGCTAGCCCTTTAGCATATACAAGTTGCTCTCTCCAAATCCAATGATGTTGCCATCATCTGAGCTAGATTCAATGGGTATGATCAGTCTCTAACCATTCTAAAACACTAAACTAAATCCCTTCTCTATCATAGAGACTGAAAGAAAACTCGCCTAAGAGCTAACACCCATAGCACCTCCTTCAACACAAAACTCCACATGCAACACGGAGTTCGTCAAGTTGTCAAACAACCCCCATGCTCCTCTCCTTGTGGCCCCTTTGCTATGTTCTTCTATCACCCACAAGAAAATTGGTGGTTTATAGATTTGAAAAGATCTTCCTTGTGGACCTATCATGATCCTTTGAGACACCCACCAAAAATTGATTTCCTACGAAACCCTCCACAAGTATGGTTTCCTTGTCTCCCCTTGTGGGTTGACCTCTGCAAATCTTGCTGACAAACCTAGTAAACTCGTCCACTTCATACGGCCTTTATTGGTTGGCCCTATTGGCTATTACCAGCTTTTCCAACCACTATTGGCTCGTGCTTGTCGTCGCAAATTCTCTGCCCAACAACTATGTATCATGTTTAATAACTCCACCTACAACCCCTTGTTGGTCAATGCATCTTGTAGCTACTCAATCATGCCCACCGCAGCATGGTCCTCTGCGTTGTCATGGCCACCTTATAGCACCCTTAGCACAATTCTCTATAATCATTCTACTGTCCTTGATTACTCGTCGTTACACACTCAACTCGCACTTAGCCAACACGCTACGAACCCTTGCGATCCCTGTTGCTATCCACGATCAACTAGCGTTTGCACTTGCACTCATAGCTCAGCCTTGAGGTACCCATGTTGTCTCTGCTATGCTAGCTAGCCCAATAATTCCTTTCCATGCTTCAAACCGTCTCCTAGTTCACACTACCCTAACACCTACCAATTGTCTTCCACAACTAGTCGAGCTAACCAACTTGACCCTGCTACTATGCCCGACCTCTGGCAACAATCCCTACATTGCTCCTTGTGATCTGCCAGCACCACACCCTGCAACCCGCACTTCTAACATGTCACTTGCCTCGCGGCCTTCCCACAACACGATCATTGTCGCACCCCCACAGACTTGTGGCCTAATCTTGCCACGTCTACCTATGCTAGCTAGCAACCCCAACTTCCAGCACCCATGCACATTTCTTGCTTTGTGTGCATCCTAACAACTCCCCATGTTCTTCCAAACCCACGAACTATGCTACCACTTGACCACTTCTATTGCAAATTGGCCTCCTTTCCCTATGTTCATGAAACCTTCCACCTGTGAAATTTTTAACTATTGCAGCAACTGTAAATTATTTTTCTAACTGTAAATTAATTAACAGTTTATTTGCCCACATAAACAACAAATAATTCACAACTACAATTTTCACCAAAGTAAATTATGCAGAAGATAAACTGGAATCTGAGAGAATACTGGCACATACAAAAAATTGACATGGTTGTTTTTGGACAATTGTTCCCAGAAAAACCCAAATTGGGAAAACCGGTGCAACAGCTGAGGGTTTTAATTATTAAGCAGCAGTGAAATAATCTGAGTACAATCTGGATGCCGAAAACTAGCAATCATGCGAAGAAAATACTGGCAAAAATTATCTGAGGAAATTACCCTCACTCCATGCAATCCCGATACTTGACTGCCCCTAAAAAGAAAGTCGTCCAACCTTACCTTGCGCGGCTTCTGCATCACCCCTACGCAGTTTGCTACATGCTCAACCTGGAACAACTGCAAATCAAGTCGTCCTGTCTATTGCTGACTAGGAAACTATCTCTGCGGCACTCTGGAAATGCTTTCCAGCCTCTAGAACTAAAAACCAGCTTCACCTCAGCAAAATTGAATTGTCTTTTGAGACTTCTGCGCAGCCTCCTAGACAAAATCTTGGCCTCTCTACAAAGTACTCACCGGATCTGGAAAGCCTTCCTCCAACTTCATTGTCCATGCCCCTCTCTGCCTCTGCTTCCCTTCTCTAGCTTTGTTTTTGCACTCTAGAGGCCATTTAGAGCCTCATTGATTATATATTTTGTTGTTGATATGTATTGCACTTGGTGTCATTTTGATATATTCACCTTTACATAGTATATATATGAGCAAAATTTGCATATTTTGTGTCTATTGGTTTGGAATCATGGTTTTAAATCTTAAAAATAGTTTTTTCATTAAATATTAATCATTTCATGTGTTTTTTAAACCGATTCATTGAGATCTAACGAATCCCAGTTTCACTGGTTCCAATTTGAAACCCGGTTTTTAGGTGGACCAGTTCAGTCACCGGTTCCGGTTTTAAAACTATGCTTGCCACATCCTGTCCCATATAGGCAAAATGTGTCTCTGCCCAAGATACTTTGGACAAACACTTGCCACTCCTCTGAGACATTGTCCAGTGCCAAACGTACAAGCTCTGATAGTTGAGGTGCCTCCCCAACAACTGCAAGTTGATCTCGGACCTCTTGAATCCTGGTGACAAAGGAGTTTATGCCTTCAACCTTCATCATCCTGATGCTTCTCAGCCTTTCCTACAGAAACATATTCCGGTGCTTAGAAGTGTTCTGATATAGCTAGGCGAGAGCATCTCACATTTCCTTGGTTATTCCTTTGTCTACCACATGTGACACTATATGGTCCTAGGCTCCATCCAAGATCAACCACTTTGCCTTCGCCATTTCCTTCTTGTACTCCTTCAGTTGATCTGCATCCTGGGGTACTACCACCACATTATCCACATAGGCTTTCAAGTCATGTTATCCAACAAGGACATCCTAGCCTTCCAAATGACAAAGTTGGAGGCTCTTTCTAAGCCTAGTTGTGGCCATCTCTGAATCTGGTCGAAAATCTCCCTCTTCCTCTGCTTGGATGCTAAATCTGTTATTCGCACTCCCTTCTGGAGTTAGAAACTCTGCTCAACTCCTACCAATCTGCAACAAAAAATCAGATTTCTAAAACTCGAAACCCCCTAAGAGAAATTTCCCTCGGTGTGTGTTCTTTCTCTCCCAACTAGCATTGATTCTACCATTGCAAAACCCTTCTACGCCCAAGCAAGGAATCTGCTCAGCGAAAATACTGATCTGCTTCACCGAAATTACTTCCTGGCTTTCCTACTAGAACTGCTCTTAGGCTCTGCAAATTTTTCCTCCCACCTGCACGGGAAAAATCGAACACTTTTCCCAGCAGTTCGATCTGTTAAGCCAGTCTCCACGTAAATCTGGAAATCATGCTGCTAGACTCCCTCTGAATCAGGATGATTTCTGCCTTTCACTTATGAGCTTCCCGCCTGATCAATCTCGCTCTGATACCATGTGAAATTTTCAACTATTGCAACTGGAAATTATTTTCCTAACTGTAAATTAATTAATAGTTTAATTGCCCACACAAACAACGAATAATTCACAATTGCAATTTTCACCAAATTAAATTCTGCAAAAGATAAACTAGAATATAAGAGAATATTAGCACACACATAAAATTTGACACAGTTATTTTTGGACAATTGTCCCCGGAAAAACCCAGTTGGGAAAACCAATGCAACTGTTGAGGGTTTTAATTATTAAGCAGCAGTGAAATAATCTGAGTACAATCTGGATGTTGAAAACTGGCAATCTTGTCGAGAAAATACTGGCAAAAATTATCCGAGGGAAATTACCCTCACTCCAAGCAATCCCGACACTTGACTGCCCTTGAAAAGCAAGTCGTCCAACCTTGCCTTGCGCAGTTTTTGCGTCACCCCTGCACAGCCTGCTACACGCTCAGCCCAAAACAACTACAAATCAAGTCGTCCTGCCTGTTGCTGACTAGAAAACTGTCTTTGCAGCACTCTGGAAATGCTTTCTGGCCTCTGGAACTTAAAACCACCTTCACCTCAACAAAATTGAATTGCCATTTGAGGCTTTTGTGCACCCTCTTGGAGAAAATCTCGGCCTCTCTACAAAGTACTTACTGGTTCTGGAAAACCTTCCTCTGACTTCATTGTCCCTGCCCTTCTCTATCTCTGCTTCCCTTCTCTGGCTTGAACTCTTCCGGCAACTGCTATTGCTCCCTAGAGAAATCGAACTACCCAAAGAAATTGATCTCGAGTGTATGTGTGTTCTCCATCTACCCATCGACTTCTTATAATCTTTTGTTGGGACTCCAATGACCAAGATTAAAACTTAATCGATGGCTAAAATTATTTATGAGTCGATCCATGTGAGTTTTTTGATGATTCACACTTTCCTCAATTAATACTGATTAATTAGCCCCTTTTCCTAAGTTTAGACTTGGGAAATATTTAAAAATAGGCTAATAATCTAATTGAGACACTTCTAGGTGTAATTTCTAGAAATTTTTGGGTTCCGAAGAACTCGTGTTTTAGCGTCTCCGCAAAGTTTCGAGACTAGAACACCTTTGATGCTACAAAAACTAACACTACCAATATTTCTCCTACAAGTGGCAACTACATTTTTCAACTTTGCAACAGCATATTTTGACCAATTCCTTCACGCTAGAATGTTGCAGTTGTTGTTAACCTGTCAGCCCTAGCGACAAGTCTAACAACCCACGACTATTAGTCACCACCAATCGGTAGCCCACTAAGTTGTCAAAAACTATTTTTATTATTACTTTTTTATAATGTGTTTACTTAAAATTTATTTTCAACCACCACACAACAAATGAGCTTCAGCCTCCTGAATCTTGGCCTAAAACTCTGCTACCTCATACAGTCGTGGCTAAGCCTAGCCACAACGATCCCGATACAAACCTGTCACCTTGAGATTAGCTTCTCCGAGTTTTCACTCTGATAACATGTTAATTTCCCGAATCTAGCACTCAACAATTAGTTCCTAGAAAATTTACCATGAATCTACTAAATAAATGGACAATGAGGTTCTTAACACAATTATCCAGTGGAAACAAAAATTACAACCAATCTCAATCACATGTGACACATATAGATTCTACCCAATCAAATCAATTCTTCATTAAATCAAAACCTACTTGGGCGCTTGTCCTTGGATGATGGCCCAACTGAGAAATCTACAGTTACAACATACCCTGGATCTAATCTAGCTCATCAAACCTAAATTTGTCCTAGATCTGCTTGGCTAATCTGGAACTCCTATGTTGCACACCTGCACTTTCCTTAGGCTTGGCAAAGGCTAAAAATGGCTCAGGTAAGTACTTATGCACAGACCTAAGTGTCTAGGCATGCAAAAGTCACCCAAAGTCTCCTTAGGACCAAATTCCACCTAAAGGATTACTTCATCTTTTACGATGCTCCCATCAAGTAGGGGCAATAGCAGCATTGCTTTCGACTACATATCAATGCAGACCCAAGGGACCCTTCCCCCTCCCTATAGGTCTTTGTAGTGTTGCCTAAGATCTAGTGGACCATGATATACCTACATTATTTAGTTGTTCCCTAGTTAATGGATTATGGATCCATCCCCTTTATGCATCTCGCTCCTGATTCCACAATTTGTGCTTAAAGTCAAGGGATTTTCATGATGCTTTTGCATAGATTTCACACTTTATTTTCTATATCTTTCTTCTTATAGGAACTATTTTAGTGCTCCCACTTTGTAATGACATCATTTTACTCAACAATCTCGTCGACCTACTTTTTATTTGCAATCATTTGTCGGACATAAATAAAATTATCTCATATTATCTTGTTCTCCTCATCCTTCATTGGGATTTGGTAGTGCTTGAGAGATTTTCCTTTGCTCATCCTCTAGAAGATAAGCTGCAAGTTTGTTTTTGAAACAAATATTTATTATTATCCCTCTATCCGCATTTTGTACTACACGACGTGATGAGATACATTACCAATTATTGGTCAAGGAAGCTTTATTGATCAAAGATGCTCGGGTTTTAGACAATGTAGTCTATTTAGACTTTGTTTTAGCATTAGTAACTCTTAGAAAGAGGATATAATGTCCGTTGTATATACCCTATCAGGAGTATTTTGCAAAAACAGAAAACACACTTTCTTAAAAGAGATTGGTTTCTTGAACAATCATCTTTCTTGAAATTTGATAACATATTTCAGCATTAGTAGCTCTTAAAAAAAGGATATAATGTCCATTGTATATACCATTCCACTTCTATATTGATGTTTGTAAATATTTTTCTATAAATATTAGTATTTTGCAAAAACAAAAGACACTTTCTTAAAAAAAGTTGGTTTCTTGAACAATCATCTTTCTTGAAATTTGATAACATATTTGAAGGCCCTCTATGGAGATGTGCTTGTGATTTGAACTTGAAAAAATTACCAAGTCAAATTTGGGTCAAAGGTAGTTACTTGCAAGGCAAGTTATCCATAGGCATATGAGTGCCACATCACCTAGATGGATGCCCCATGTGTCCCAATTACCTTCAGTTTAACTAGCAGCAATTAACAAAGAGGATGAGGACACAATGGTTGAGGAGGTTCCCAAGTCTTCTATGGTGGACCCACATGGACTATTTTTGCTCCCAGAGTGCACCCTACTTGATCTTGTTAATCTTCTAGTGACTTTATGACATTTCAACAGAGGTAACTTTCATTTGTTTGAGAAAACATTCCAATTGACTTGATTGCCACTCGAGTTCAATTTCAACGCATGTTCGTTGTTTTTCATGAAGAAGGTGGCCAACCACCTAGTGAGAAAGCTTCCTATGAATTCATGCATTCACATGGCCTATTTGTGGACTGTAGATTAGTACAACCTACCTTGGGTTGACTTTCCATTTTAGTTGTGGTGCAGTGGACTTCAATTCACTCCAGTGCAATCTTAATTCAACTTGTTAATGTTTTTGAAGCATTCTATGCTTACAAGGGAGCCACACCACTTGTGGAGGAAGCTTCTTTATCACATATCAATATCAGCTTTCTATTTTTGACTAGAGGATGAGTAAACCTTATTTAAGAGTGGATATCAGGTTCATGTGCAGCAAACTTTGAATTCACTATCAATACAGCAGCACTTCACATCATTTCAATTTGGTTCAGTCTAGATTGACTATATACTTTTGATTACTCAAGAAATTCAATTGCCCAGAAATTCATGTACCATATGAAGAATATGATCTATAATTGACTCGTGATCAAAGTCAACCTCTAGCATCAATGATTGATTCTACCTCAAGGACAAATCAAAGAGCAGTGACATGTTAGGAATATAATTACAAAATTAAACCTAGTTTATTTATAGGCACCTCCTCCAAACAATCACATCCCTTCATACAAGACCTAACCCTTTATTCAATACTTATATTCATCTTTGCATGTAACAAATACAATGTCATTCAACATATTATTAAATGTATTCTATCTTTGTGGAATTTTCTATTTTATCTTATTTAAATTTGATAGTTTTATGGTTATTAAACAGAGAGTTCATAACAAAATGTGAGCTAAAAGGCTCCCCTAGGCTAGCTACAAATCATGTTGCTCCAAACAAAAATAGATGATATTCTTAGAGACCAATGGATCTACCACCTCTATGAATATGAAGTCAGAGAGTACAACTATATCTTCCAATGCCCATTTCATTAAAGGTTCATGAGAAATAGTACTACTTTTTCAATGATTTAGAAGGCTCATTGTCATATTGATACTCCAACTTTTTGCTAATGTTGTGATCCTTTTAGCCTCATCTCCTGAGAGGTTGTAGAGATAGTTGGATTCCCTGGTCCTTTTTCTGCAACCTTTGCCATTCGATCATCAACCTGGGTAAAACCAAGGCCAAGATTTTCAACAGGTTGAAGAAAACCCTCTTTCTCATCATTCTTTTCAAAGAATGAGGATATTGAGATCAACACATTTATACCTATTTGGGGGCACAATGCATAGGGCCTTTCATTAATTAGCAACATGCACTTCAGCCCTGAATCAACAAGGGCTACGAATGCTTAACCCTTCTTAAGAGGCACTGCTCCTAGAACCTGTTATGAATATAATTCATAACAAGTAAATAATAAAATAAATGTAAATATTAAATAATCAAATATTGATTATGTCAAATAGTCATTAAGTTAAGTGAAAAGGCATGTCTAAAAGACATGCCCAGTCACGAAAGGACACTTGCTTAGGTATATATATGTGGGTCCTCATTGCAACATTCATCACTTATATCTATATATATATATATATGATTACAAATATATCATGTGTATTTTTACATTCAAGCCAACAAGCTATTAGTTTTTATGCTTCAGTGGTATCGGAGCCATGGCGCACAATATAATCATGCAAGTCATTGAGCATTGTTCGCCACACAATGTGCCATTACGTTCACGTCCTAAATGCATTGAGCAGTTTAGTAGAATTCAAGAAGCATTTCAGCGTTTAGAAAAATCATTTGCAAAAGTTAAAGCAGGTCAAAAGGAAATCGAAAATAAGGAAGAAGATAGCGACAATGAGGAAACAGAACAAGGTGAAGCAAGAGAAGAAGATTTTGACCAGAATGATGATAATGAAAATGAAGATGTGAAGATCATTGATTCTGATGATAAAAGGGAAATGAAAATGATTGATTCTGATAGTGGTGGTGAAGAGGAAAATGAAAGGAACATAGAGATAAGAAGTGGAGTAAATGAATTTGAGGACGTAAATACAGTTGTTGACGATGAAGATGTGGGGATTACTCATTCTGATGATGAAAAGGAAGTGAAGATGCCTAATTCTGATAATGAAGATGAGTCAAATTTAGATAGCACAAATAGTTACAGTGGAAGTGTTGTGAAAAGGGACTTGCCAAAACTTCGGTTTTCGTTGTTACCATCCAAAAACTCCAAGTATTCAAAAAATAACAGACCTCTCCCCTTTCTCAAAACCTCTCCTATCATATTGTCCTTGCCTCAGACTATCTTTGTTAGCATCTCTAGCACTAGCATTAAAGAAAAGCCAGATTCAGCCAAAGCAGAGTTGGATAATTCTCCAAATAATCAGACTAGGTGGAAACCCAGTACAAAGAGGAAGGTGGCAATGTGTGTTGATTACGTTGGGACTAATTATAGAGGTCTGCAAATTCAACGGGACTTTGCTTCTACAATCACAATTGAGGATGAATTGGAAAATGCTATTCTCAAAACAGGAGGGATGCTTGAGAGTAACTATGGAAATTTACATAAAAATCGATCGAAGAGGAGCAGTCGAACTGACAAAGGGGTACATTCTCTGGCTATAGTAATAACAATGAAAATGGAGATTCCTAATCGTGCTTGGGAAAAATATCCAAATGGTAGAGCACTTGCAAATATCATCAACGGGCATCTTTCCATACAACATAAGGATTTTCAGCATTCTTCCGGTGAATAAGCGATTCGATGCAAGAAATGAATGTAATAGTTGAAAATATGTATATCTTCTTCCAGCTGAAGTTATAGGCATTGGGAATGCTGACAGTCCTAAAGAAATCACAGAGGCACTGACTTCAATGCAACTTTCATTAGAGAGGCATAGTCTATCTGGAGAAAATGTAAACAACAATCATCTGCCAACAATCTTGTTCCACATAGAAGACAATGCCCATCTTGTTCCTTCCCTAAGAGTTGAACTCTATCAGCATCAGTCTTCTCAGGAAAGAACCCTTGTTCCCAATTCTAGCCATGACCAAAGAGACCAAGTATGGGAGATATTCATAGATGCATTGATGAAGCCATGCCATCCATCCACATTTGCACTTCAGGCATTGCAGGAGGATGTGGGGCCTAAGAACCAGTCTGTGCTCGCCCAAGATGAAAATCAGTTGCTGGAAAATGGCTTGAGGGCTTTGTTGCAAGATCTAGTGACCTCTGCAATTGAGGCTGGAAAACCCGCAATGCACCATGGGGAATCAATTGCAAAACAGGATGCAAAAAATAATTGTGGACTTATCCCCAAGATTCTTGATATTGTGCTTTATCTTTACCAAATGGGTCGTGTAGAAGGAGGCCTCATATTCCAGTTACTTGAAGATTTGACTGAGATGTCAACAATCAGAGACTGCAAAGAGGTTTTTGGGTACATTGAAAGCAAGCAGGAAGTTCTTGAAAAGGCAGAACTCCTTAGGAGAGGGAAGCTTGTCATGCTCAGGACATGCAATCAGCTCCTTCGTCGTCTATCCAAGGCAAGTGATGTGGTCTTTTGTGGTCGAATTCTTATGTTTCTGGCACATTTTTTCTCACTCTCAGAGCGTTCAGCAATTAACATTAAGGGAATTTCAACTCATCTAATGACACAAAATATGAAAACCCTGATGGAATTTCTTCTGTTGAGTCCATCTCAGAAATGGTTCCCAGCTAGATAAATACTATGAAGCTGAAAGTGAGGTAAAGATAGACAGGATATCTCCAATTGTCTAGTCACTACCCGCGGAAAATCTCTGGCCTCGACGCATTATGCCAGCCACCGATCACACACAGCCACATATATTCACGCGTTGTCCAACAAACCAGACACTACAATTCGTTGGTTTGTACCTATGATCACCCCATGCCCCACGCTGGGCTGGCTGATGGTCGTTCCACCTTTTTTCTTTTTGTGTCGCGACTCTCATTATTCTTCCCCGCAATCTGAGTGCCACATTTTTGCACCCACTACACAAGACGCCGATGCTGACGCCGCTTTCCCTAACTGACAGACAACGGAGTGGTCAGCTACAGTCAACCGGGAGGTAATTCGCTGATTCGATATGTAGTGAACGGGCTACATAACCGTATGGTGGGTCAAGGCGATAAGTCGTAACCGTTAGTTAATACGTCACTCGACTATATGTAAAAATAGTTCAACTTTTATATATATTTTATATAAATTATAATTACATAATATATATAATTTATAATTATATAATTAAAAAAAGAAACAAAACAAAAAACATTATTATTAAAAAAAAAAAAAATTGTTATTATTTAAAAAAATTAGAGCTATAAAAATAAAATATAAAAATTTAGAGTTGTAAAAAAATTTAAAAGATAAAAATTCAATAACCCTAGACTCAAGACAGTGTTACCAAGCGAATTATACAGGCAGAGGTGCCACTGGCATCGAGTTACATATGCCGAGATGACAAATGCAAACTTAAGGAAACTACTAACAATAAGCTTTGATGACAAAGCTTCTGAAGGAAGGGGCTATGTTATGAATATAATTCATAACAAGTATATAAATAAAATAAATGTAAATATTAAATAATCAAATATTGATTATGTTAAATAGTCATCAAGTTAACTGAAAAGGCATGTCTAAAAGACATGCCTTTTCACTTAAGGACACCTGCTTAGATATATATATGCTGGTCCTCATTGTAACATTCATCACTTATACATTTATATATATTAATAAATTATTATTACAAATATATCTTGTATAGTTTTACATTCAAGCCAACAAGCTATCAATTTTTACGCTTCAGAACCATTTTCAAGACATCATTCAAGATGTCCCTTAGGACACCCTTGTTCAGCCCATAGTTTTCTACAATTTTAAGGTTTGGCGACCTGGCTTACTTGAGTTTGATGGGTATTTGATCATCCTCCTTCGCTGCATCATCAGATGCAAGAAGACATTCCCTCAAACCATCATCCTTGCAAAGTTTGGTGCTCAACCCTTTTCTCTTGAGACGTTCAGTCTTATCTCACTCCTACACAGCGTTCAAAGTTTTGTTGATAGAGTGAAGGGACGAGACTAGTATCTATACTTGGCCAACTATTGATCAAAGTCCACTGTGTCAGCCAGTTCTCCTGGTTTCTCTTTGTGAAAATTCTACGACTGGAATCCTATTGCAGCAACTGGTATTATTTCTCCTAACTGATAAATTAATTATTAAGTTTACTGCTACGGCAACATCGAAATAGACAAACTGCAACCTTCACAAACAAAATTGCAGAAAATAAATAGCGTTGGAACTGAGATAATACTAGCACACACACAATAAAATTGACACTGTTGTTTTTGGACAAAAGTCCTCGGAAAAACCCAATGCGGGAAAACCAATGCAGCAAATGAGGGTTTTATTTTATTATGCAGCAGTGAAAATTTGAGTACAATTTGTATGCTTGAAACTGGAAATCCACAGCAAGAAAATATGGCCAAATTATTGAAGGGAAATACCCTTCCTCCACAAAAGCCTGGCACAACCTGCCTTCAAAAAACTCGGCCTCTTGGACCCTCTACGTCAGCCTCTGCGCTGCTATGCACAGTCTCTTTGAGGTAAAGCCTCTAACCAGTCTCTGATGAAGTCGTTTTGCCTACCTCTACTGAGGAAATCGTCTCTCCGGCACTTTGGAACTTCTGCCAGGCCTTTGTAGTTGAGAACGAATTTCTCTCCCGCAAATAAAATTGCCAATCTAAAACAACTACGCAGTCTTTTGTACTGCCTCACTAGGAATAACTCGGCCCTCTTGATGCTGCCTCTCCAGATCTAGAAAACTTCCTTCAGACTCACTGTCCCTGCCCGTCACTCATTGCTTCGATCTCTGGCTCTCCGGCAGTTGAGTGCTACTACTATGGAAATCTATCTGCCAAAGAAATATATTTTTTGGTGATCTCAGGTGTGTTCTCCAAGTTCCCATCAACTTCCTCTTATAATCCCACTACCCCTGACTGGGACCCTATAAAGCAAGGGCCACATTCTCCTCCTCCTTCACCACCTTCGGTCGACTACTACTGCTGCCACTGATGGAGCTCACCTCAACTTCACCTGGTGCAGATCGACTCACATCCTATCCCAATCTGGTAGCTTATCTCTGCCCAATATACTTTGGACAAAAACATGCCACTCATCAAAGACATTATTCAGTGCCAACCTTACTAGCTTTGTTGGTTGAGGCACTGCCCCAATAGCTGCAAGCTGGTCTCAAACCTCCTGAATCCTGGTGAGGAAGGGATCTATGCCTTCCCCCTTCTGCATCCTGATACATCTTAGCTTCTCCTCCAGGAACATCTTTCGTTGCTATAAAATTCCCTGATATAACGTGCAAGAGCATCCCACATCTCCTTAGCAGTATCCTTCCCAGCTATGTGTGAGACTATGTGGTCCCGGACTCCATCCAAGATCAACCGCTTCGCACACGCCATCTCCTTGTATTCCTTCAGCGTATCTGCATCCTAGGGAACTGCCACAACGTTGTCTATGTAGAGCTTCAAGCCATATTCATCGAACAAGAAGGACATCATGGCCTTCCAATTGACATAGTTGGAGGAGCCATCCAACCTATCCTGATCTCTCATCCCACTTGTGTCCATCTCTGATATTGTTGAAAACTCCCTCTTTCCCTGTGCTCAGTTGTTGCTCTGCTATTTGCACTCCCTTCTGGAATGTATTGCTCTGTTAGTTGCTACTGCCAATTTGGAACTAGAAATTCGAACTTCCAAGACTCGAAGTTCCCTAAGGAAAATTTTCCCACTACTGTGTGTGCTTTTTTCTTCCACCCGACGTGGATTTTGCTTCTTTAACCTACAACAAAACCCTCTGGCTCCAACCAGGAATTTGCTCAGCGAAAATCTGAGCTGCAACTGCTCCCTCTGCCTACTGGAATCACTGATTTGGGAAATTCAAACTTTTTCTGCCTCCTGCATTGAAAAAAATCAAACTTCCTCAAGCAACTCGGCCTGCCTGGCAATGAACAACGTTGTCTCAAGAATTTCGGCCCGTTGCTCCTCCTGAGTAGCGAAATTCTTTCCTTTTGCTTCTGAGCTTCTCGCTGATCACTTATGCTCTAATACCAATGTGAAAATTCCACGACCAAAATCCTATTGCAACAATTGGTATTATTTCTCCTAACTATTCAATTTATTGCTATGGCAGCATCAAAATTCACAAACAAAACTACATAAAATAAATAGCGTTGGAACTGAGAAATTGCTAGCACACATAATAAAAGTAACACCATTGTTTTTGGACAAAAGTCCCTGGAAAAACCCAATGCAGGAAAACCAGTGCAGCAAATGAGGGTTTTATTTTATTATGCAGCAGTGAAATTTTGAGTACAATCTGGATGCCTAAAACTGTCAATCCACAGCAAGAAAATCTAGGCAAAATTATTGAAGGGAATTACCCTGCCTCCACAAGCAATCCTGGCACAACCTGCCTTCAAAAAACTCGGCCTCCTGGACCCTTTGCATCAGCCTTTACACTTCTCTGCGTAGTCTCTTTGACGTCAAGCCTGCAACCAGTCTCTAATGAAGCCGTTATGCATGCATCTGTTGACGAAATCGTCTCTCTGGCACTCTGGAACCTCTACCCAGCCTCTAGAGCTGAGAACGAATTTCTCTCCAGCAAATCGAACTACCAATCTAAAACAACTACGCAGTCCTCTACACTGCCTCACTGGGAATAACTCCGCCCTCTTGTTGTTGCCTCTCCGAACTCACTGTCTTTGACTCTTTGCCCCTCATTCACTGCTTCGATCTTTGGCTCTTTAGTAGCTAACTGTTACTACTCTGGAAATCGATCTGCCAAGGCAATCGAATTTCTGGTGATCTCAAGTGTGTTCTCCAAGTGCCCATCGACTTCCTTGTATAATCCACTGTTGGAGCTCCAATGGCCAAGATTAAAACTTAATCGATGGCTAGGATCATCTTGGAATCGATCCGTGTGACTTTCTAGATGATTCTGACCTTGACTTAATTAATGTTGATTAATAAACAAGTTTTCTCAAGTTTAGACTTAGGAAACATTAAAAAATTGGTTAATAATCTAATTAAGTCATTTCTAGGTGGAATTTCCATAAACGATTTATGGGTCTTGGAGATTTCATGTATTCTAGCCTCTCCACCGAATTTCATGGCTAGAACACATTTGATGCTACAAAAACTAACACTCTTGTTGCTAATATGTGAGGCTCTTGGATCTCTTACCATCTATTACTATTAAGATGGATCGACTTCCTTCATTTAGATATTCCCTTGTTGCACCTAGCCAACAAATAGGTAGATGAACAAGAGCACCAGAGATAATATTTACAAGTAGTTTGTAAAAGTCACTTGGATAAACCCTCAAGGCAAGTTATTTCCAAAGATGACCATCTATGTTGAGCACTTCATCATCGTAAGCGATAGACTCATTGTTTAACCCCATTACATAACTCCATCATTAGATGCACACTCTTTGCATCCCCATAGGCTAGTTCAAAGTGGGCTCACATAGACTGCAAAGTGAGATGGACCACCAAATTGACCAATCAAATAGGATCTACCATCTGTGCCATCTCCATGAGAATGAGAGTGAGAAGCACTTCATCTTTGGCTATTGAATATAAAGAGGTGTCATGTCTCTGTTTCCTACCTATGGAAGATTCAGCATAATCTAGCCTCCAACAGGATCTGGTGCTTAGCATCCACCCAATGCAGATGGGGACACAGTCTGAGCCCATGCATCCAATGTTAAAGCATATAAGGGGGCCACATTATGAAATCATCTATAATATCTACTACAGAAAAGATCATCTTTGGTCTCAACCCGCAAGAGGGGGTTTCATCTCCTGCTTATTAGCAGGAGGGGGTTTCATCTCCTGCTTATTAGCAGGAGGTGGCCAGGAGCATCCAAAGACTACCTGAACAAGACAAGGCAGTCCATTGATATATCAACTAATTAGAGGAAACAAAAAACCTACTAGTACCAGCATCACACTCTCCCAGCAGTGGTGGACTGGGCTATGGCCTTCAAGGTGCAGTAAGCAAGATATGGATATCATTGCCTGCCAGCCACCAAGAGGATAAATGTCCAAGTAGGTGTTTTGCATTTTATTTTTATTGTAGATGTTATTGCTTCTGGAATAACTGAAATCTTTATATCTCCCTGATGACGGGTGGAGCATCCACACGAAATGTCAAACATTTCTAACACTCCACACAGTTATTCCAGAAGCAAGGACATCTGCAGTATGAATTCAAACTGTGAATACCTACATACTCAGGTTCTGTATTTTATTTGTTATTTAAAATGAGGAAACAACAAAAGCTTCTAGAATGGGAACATCTTCAACAAGAAGTAATGCCAAATTTTAGGAGAAATGCAATGTGTATCATATGTGCATGTCTATGTGTGTGTGTCAATGTGTTTCCATATGTATAGAGAGAGAGAGGTTTAAATTTTTCACAAATAAGTTAATAACAAACACAAGTAATAAATTGTACGAAAGTAAGTAGACTAATAGATTTATTAGAGTACACGAAAAACAATAATATCCGAGACAAATGATATTAGAGTACACAAAATAAATAATAGCCTCTATACTTAGTCATTACATTATTAAAAAAACTCATTACATTAATGAAAACAAATGAGCTAGACCAGTAACCATCAAGCACAACATCAAATATCTAGTCATGAGAATCATGTGCATGGGGATCCATTGGCAATAATGTTGAAACTAAGACCTGACTGGACATGTATAAAAGGAACCTAGATCTAAAGCATGACAAGAAAAATCCAACTCAAGATCTATGAAATTTAATTTCTTATGAATAATATTCATCTGTGGGCATTGGAATTTACAAATAGTAGATGTTAAGCACTTTTGGAACCCAACCTGTACAACTAGAATGCTCTGGCTCTTCTTTGCTAGAAACAGCTTGCTAATTGTGAAAGAACACAAATGAGAAGTGCTTACAATTTTCAATACTTGCATCAAGGAATGGTCACTATTGTACAAATTGCAACAAGTTCTCTTCATTGAATGTTATTTCAAAACAGCGAGCTTGTCCAAAGGCAAACTTAACAACCTACGTATGATCAAGTGTGACCTCCTCAATATTTGGAAACATTTTACTAATTGCTAGATTCACGTCATTTGTTACCTCCTTAACCTTGTCTGGGGACTTTGACTTTGTTGCTTCCCTGAATAAACTCTTTATCACCGTATTTGGAGTGAAAGCATGCACCAAAATGTGAAATTTCATATTGAAAATATTCTAAAGGCTAACAATAATGTTCTTCACTCAAACAAATGTTTATATAACAAGAACTATGTTAATTGAAGGGTGGGTTAGTTTCTAGAAAAAGAATGTGGCCAATGGTCTATATTCTGGTTTGTGCCCTAATACACTAGCCCCAAACAAGGTTTTAATATGTCATATTGTCAAAGGTAATCAACTCATCTCTAATTCACCAATCTATCGTTTCATGAATCAGTGTAGCCCTAAATTGCCTACACTTTTTCACTAGTAACCACAGACAAAATGCAATCTTGACATCTAAGAGTAACCTCATCATAGGAATGCTCAAGTTGTGCATTAAGAACAAATAAAATGGTTATATTTGCTCTTCTCAGTCAATCATATAGCTTTCTAAATGGAATTATTCTCGCTAATGAACTGGATTGTTTTAGTCACATACCAAACATGGAAATCATGCAAGGGTAATTAAATTAGTGATATATTATTAATTTAAAAATGTTGAGCACCAGTAGAGCACATGCCTTGAGAACTAAGTCAACAGACACAAGCTAGATGGTACTTATCTTTCGCCTGCTTCTTGAAAACCATTGGTGCTTCTCTCCAACACACTTCCAGTGAATATTGATGCTTAGCTCCAGTGTGCTTCCAACAAAAATTTGGCACTTATCTCTAGCGTGCTTCCAGCAAGTGCACCCCTCAACATCAGGAAGCCCAATCAGTACAAGTACATTCAGATTGTGCCTTTAATTAGCGCTCAACATCAAACAATGCCACCGCTATTCACCCAGCCACGTACCATTTGGCAAGAGCATTGACCTCGGCCAAACAAAGTAATCATTCAACTGATCGGGGCCTCAAAAGGTGAGCATCAGTGAACCTAAATGTATTTTTTAATAGAGATTCCTCAGATGGAAAGTGCGTAGTTTTCAGCACACACCCACAAACCATTAATTTAACGTAGCCATGTTAGAGCATGTGTTTTGCTACAATAGGCACTTATCCTTAACATGCTTCCAGCAGTTGAACCCCTCAACATCAGGAAGCTCAATGAGCACAAGTATATTTAGATCGTGCCTTTCACTAGAGCTCAACATCAAACCCTTGTCCACTCAATCACATGCCATTTGGCAAGAGCATTGAACTTGGCCAAATAAAGTAATAACTCAAATTTTCAATTGATCAGGACCTCAAAAGGTGAGCATTGCCAAACCTAGATGTATTTTCTAATAGAGATTCCTCATACGGCAAATGCATAGTTCTCAGCACACGCCCACAAACCATTTACTAAATGTAACCATGTTAGAGCTTGTTTTTTGCTACAATAACGATTTTAAAAGTTAATGCAGCTTAACATGTAAGGATGATGAAAATACACCAAATGTACCACTATTGCAACAAAAATGGCAAACGAACATTAATAACAAAAAATAAGCAAGAAATAAAGGGGGCACTTACATACCAATTAGTGTGTTGCAACAGTAAATCTGAGTAATGGAGGAAGACATCTCCAAGAAACAATAGAAACTCATAGAATTGTACCGATAGAATTATGGAGACACATAAGAGAGGGAGAAAACCCCTGTACATATCCACAGAAGCATAAAGCCTAATGATGCCCTAACTATAGATTTGGACCACTAAATCAATAATTAGGCCCTTATTACACTGAAGTGACCTTTTTTTCAAATATAACACTTTGCAAAATATGAGCTTATAAACAAACTGGCTAATGCACATAAAGCCTACTACCTGATAATGAATGGGATGAACCCTAGAACTCAAGACAGACGTTTGCACCTTATAACCATTTTGCACTTTTTAGTTATAATGATGAGCACTTTATAACTTTAAGGAATATGCACTTTACAATAAAGTCACTTGAAAAATATATAATTTAAATGGCATGCACTTTATAACTTAAGTGATATGCACATTACGAGAAAGTCACTTGAAAAATAGTCACTTATCCTAAAGTACTACTTTAACCAAGTGAGCTTAAACATAATTATATCTAAAGCACGGGCAGGGAGAGACATATTTTTTTAGTTCCTTGTGAAGCATGCTTAATCCCAAGGAGGCCAAATTCAGGCACTTCACCAAAGAGGGCTTTGTATTCAAATTTTTTTACTCCTCTCCTAGGCCCTTCCATTTGCTCATGTAGTCTACAATTTGACATTGAGAGAGGTTTCACACTCATTCTTCTAAAATACTTTCAAGCTCCATGACAAGCTTACCTTCCTCATCCATCAGCAAATTCTATATCTAGGTAACTACTTCATCACCAACCTGCTTCTTGAAGCATAGCATAGAAGATGTCACGAAGACTTCCCTTGTTTGGAACTTCAGAATGTCCAATACATATGCCAACTCCTTGAACTTCACACACCCCTGATATGGCCCATAGAACCAAGGTTGGAGCTTCAACTTGCTTTGCCATCATATATTTGTAATGTTTGCAATGGAAAAAATATCATATTGCCCACTACAAATTGTTGTTCAAACTTCAAACAAGCGTTATATTCCTATCATCTCATGAACTTCATAGACATGGGCAAGTTATCTTTCAAGATGTGAAGGATGCTTTGCAACTCCTGTTGTGTAATGTTCCAAACTAGGAATTAACAGTGAAAATCAAGAACATGAACTAAGCTACAGCAATTAATAAGGACCATGCAACAAGTACAGCAACCACAAGTTGAACGGTATACATAACCATCAAAATGCCAAAGAAAATAATCCAAATAGTTGAGCCATTTATTAATAATGACAAATCAGAGTACATAAGCAGGTAGGAACAAGGGAACCTAGACTTACTATGCAAGCTATGCAAACCCTAGGTGGCACAACTCTGATCTGGAGGAAACACTGGCCCAAACCAGTATAGCGCACTACCCAAAAATTATTGTTGTTACTGCTAGAATGGGATTGAAGATTCTGCTCCGAAGAATGCCTAGATCACCCAGAAATTGCAGCCATGGACTCCCCTCCAAAAACCCAGAAATACCCAAAAAGGGTTTAGCCGAACTCCAAGCCAAAACTGAACCCACAAAATGATGCCAATTTCTCAACAAACCAGCGATACGTTTTGCTACAAAAATGAGGATTTCAGGCCCAAATATCACCCGAAAAATTCTATAAAATTAGTTGGAGAGTCCTCTCAATAAACCCACAAAACCCCAGAAAGTCTTTGGGTTGAATCCACCGACCCTTAGTGACCCCCCAACAAGTGTGAATTGCCCAATATAGCCAAAAATGCCCCATAGTATCGATACTATTGAAATAAGCTCAAATCCACCACTGGAAATCTCTCCCAACTCTAGCTAAATTTTCCACTGAGAAATACCTCCTATCTCCAGCCTTATTTTCTCCTCAACCTCTATTGCTCCAACCCCTGCGCAAGCCTACCTGGAGACCGCTCCACAGTTTCAAAAATGTAGAATTTCGGCCCTAAGAATTCCCTCAAACTCAACCTCGCTAACCACCACAAAATCTCCAGACAAACTAATAGAAAACACCTACAAATCCTCCTATGTTCTGCTCCTCCGTAACTGATCTCCCCACAAGCAATTCCAACCACTATTGTACCCTGGATGGAACATGCACCAGCTGAAGTAACCTGCAAATATGCCAAATGGAAACTTTGAATTGAACTCCCCAAATTGCCTCACTAGGGAGACACTCGAAGTTCTCTTAAATGAAGGGTGGAATTCCGACTCGGAAATTCCTTGGGTTGAACAGCACAAGTTGTCTTGGTTAAGCAGCTCAAGAGAGCCAATGTTGAATTGTCAAATGATCAAAGATACCAAATGCAGGTCTCCAAGCTCTATTTATAATTATTGGCCCTCTCTCCCTTGGTTGTCCCCACCTTCCACTAATTTGCACCCCTTCCATTTTCTCTCTCTTCTCACTAGTTCGAATTGCCTATTGGGTCAAATTTTCTCTCCTTGTGTGTGAAACCTCTATCAATTTTCCTTTTTCCTCCTAAGTCCCAATGTCGAAAATGTCTCCCCTTCTCCAAAATTGTCCCTAACGCAGAAATTCAAAATTGGGGATATTACAATCCTCCCCACCAAAAATTGTTTGTCCTCAAGCAATGCCTAAACAAGCACCTTCTCGATTAGTTGACCCAAACAGTTACTGCAAACAACACCGGGGTCCCAAATGTGCCACTGAGTCATCCCTAATCTCTGCTTTGTCCTGTCATGGGGAAATCTCCCGTCATTAGGGTCCCAAGCCATCTTGATCAGCATGAAGCATCCCTTGCTCCACTCATTTTCCAGCCCAGCATAGGCACCAAACGCCCTGTGCATACCAACACTAAGTAGAGCACCACGGTAATATAAAATTTTGATCAACTCTTCATGAAACTGCTCTATTGAGTAGACCCTCTCGTGCACTTCGAAAATAGACTCCTCAAAATACAATCCAATCCCTGTGGAGTTGAATGAGCTTTCCCTAATCTCCTCTTGTTGTTCACCCTACCGCATTGGTGAAGCCCCAGATGCCATCAACGAATCACTGATATCCAATGGAATATCTAGATGACCTTCCCCTGTAGAATCCAATTCATCCCCAAGGGTAGTTGAACTGTTAAGTCCTGTGACGCCAGGATCCCATGCCCATCGTAGAATGAACCTATCTTGTTGACACCCCGGTCATGCCCGATTGTCCAACATGCTTGTACCAGATCCTCTTCTCCTGTAACTCTTGGCCACTATATCTGTCATGATTGGTGTTATGCCCGACCTGCAAGGGCAACCCAACAATGCTCGAGTCCACCACTCTATGGCTAGCCTCGATCCTGGGCAGCAACCTGCCTCGCCATATGATGAAGGTCTCAACAATTCCCCACGCATCAACCTAAGAAAGAACCATATCTCTCTCCATCGTAACATTTCCCATTGAGAAGTGGGGCGATCCACCCGCCAACTGGTTCCTTGGATTCTGCAACCACACTGGGAGCTCACAACTCCCACTCCTGAGTCCTCACTAACTGTCGTTGCGTAGTACTTCTACCCGCTAGAGGCCATCCGGCCCTCATCTTTGACCAGTTGTGTCGAGTGATATGCCACTGCATACCACCAAGTATCCATGTACTCCTCGACAAGCCACTGTATAATACAACCTATCCCTGTACACCACTGGGTACCGCTACCTGTTGTTGTATCACCCTATATGTTTGGTGTCCCATATGCACCAATACAACCATTACTCTACTAGAAAACGCCATGTGGTGTAAGTCGCTCCTCCCACTCCATGGTGCAAACCCGTGCACCACATCACACCACCATGCACCTACATGCTCACCTGCAGACCACTGCTCATTGTTGTATACTCCTACACACCACTGGATGCCCTGGTCTAAGACTAAGACAATACGCATCAGTCTGCACCCTGTCCGTATCACCACCTCCACTACGGCATCAACATACCCTATGATGCCTGGATCTCTGTAAGACATAGACCTGATTTGCTTACAAATTCACTTGTAGAATTACACAATAAATGTAATAAATATTTTTTTATTAACTGAATACTTGAAGGATGATTTACATTCCTCGGGCAATATGTCTAAATAGGCAATGACTGCTCACGAGGGTAAATGGTCATGCCTTTTGACAACGACTTTTCATTAATTAATAATATTTAAAATTGTTTAAATAAATAATTATATATATATATATATATTCTATGAATTATTTATTCACAACATTTCCCCACCCTTAAAAATTGCTTTGTCCTTAAAGCAAGGGTAACGAGGGGTATTGTTGTCGAAACTTCTTTGGTTCCCACGAGGAATCTTCTTCTCGAAGTTTTTTTCTCTTGATCAGGTATTCTCTTGTGGTTTTGGAGCGCAATACCTTCTCATGGGTCTCTAGGATACCTTCGCTACAACAATCCTTCCTACTTCATTGATTTTAGGTATCTTGGTTTTGAGAGGACTGGTTTTGACCTAGTACTTTTTTGAGACATGAAAGATGGAATACATTGCGGATTTGGCAGTTATCTGGTAGTTTCAATCCATAAGCAATGTCATTGATCTTCTTGATTACTTGAAAAGGCCCATAGAATTTTGTATCTAGCTTGTTCTTCCCTTCTCGTTTCATTGATAACTGCTTATAGGGTTGCAGTCTTACGAATACCCAGTCTCCTTCGAATTCTCTTTCTAAACGGTGTTGGTCAGCTTGTTTCATTCAATTGCTAGTAGTTGCTAAGTTTCCATTTAATAATTGGATAATCTTTTGACTTTCTTCCAAGTGGTTCTTCACTGCTTGAACTTTAGAATCATTTAATGCAAAGTCCTTCCATTTTGGGGGTTCATAACCATACAGGGCTTGGAATGGGGCCATTTTGGCTAAGGTATGATAGGTGGTATTGTACCACCATACTGCTAGATGCAACCATTGTGACCATTTGTTTTGCTTATCAGACATGAAGCATCGTAAATATGTTTCTAAACACTTATTTGCTATTTCTATTTGTCCATCTGTTTCCATATGATAGGATGACCTCATGACAAGGGTTATCCCAGCTTGATTGCAAAAATCCTTCCAGAAATTTCCCTTAAATCTTACATCTCTATCACTAACAATGAATTTAGGTAGACCATGTAGCTTGTAGCAACAACATTATCTTTTCCCTTTTTGTGTAAAATTTCCACGTCAAATGCAGCCAGTTCTCTATCCACTTTTGTTGTTTTGTTGACAAGGTTTTTTGTTGTGATAGGAATTGAAGACTGTTGTCATTTGTGTGAATTGAGAACTTGCTTCCTAATAGGTATTGACGTCACTTGCTTAACGCGTGAATAATGGCCAACATCTCTTTGTGGTAGGTAGACTTCAAGCTTTCCCTTTTATTAAGCTTTCAACTTTCGTAAGCTATGGGACAACTGTCTTGCATTAGTACTGCTTCAATCCCAAATCTTGAGGCGTCACATTCTACCACAAAAGGTTTAGAGAAATCTGGGGTTGCTAGTATAGGGTAGATGACATTATCTCTTTTACGAATGCCAAGCAATTGTCTGCCTTACTACCCCATTGAAAAGATTTTTTCCTTAGTACATTTGTTAGAAGAGCAGTCATATGTGGTAATTTTTTATGAACCTTCTGTAGTATCCCATCAATCCAAGGAATCCTCTGAGTTTTGATATATTCTTTGGCTTGGGCCGTTCTTTGATTGCTTTAATTTTGTTGGGATCTACTCTGACTCCTTCCTTGGATATGATATGCCCGAGGTACTCAACTTTCTTTTTGCCGAAGGTGCACTTTCAAAATTTGGCATAGAATTGATTCTTCACTAATATAGATAGTACTTCTTCTAAATGCTTGAGGTGCTCCATCCAGGTCTTGCTATAGATGAGGATATCGTCAAAGAAGACTAATACAAATTTCCTCAATTGTCGATGAAAGAGTTCGTTCATGGTTGCTTGGAATGTGGTTGTGCATTTGTTAATCTGAATGGCATCACCCTAAACTCATAATGTCCTTCATATGTCCTAAACACGACCTTCTCAATATCCTCTAACCTTACTTGAATTTGATAATAACCTAATCTCAGAGCTAATTTTGAAAAGTATTCTACAACATGAAGTTCGTCTCGTAGTTCATCTATGAACGGAATGGGGAACTTATTTTAATGGTTATCTTGTTCAATCTTCAATAATCTATACACAACTTGAAGGATCTATCCTTCTGAACTAAAACTATTGGGGTTGCATAGAGAATTATGCTCTTTGTAATGACTCCACACCTTAGCGAGTCTTGGATTAGCCTTTCTATCTATGCCTTGTGAAGATAAGGGTATCAATACGGCTTTACATTCACAGGTGTTGCATCTGGTTTGACTTCAATGATATGTTCTATCTACCTTTCTGGAGGTAATATCATAGGTAGCCCTTGAAATACCTTGTTATATTTTTGGATCAAGGTTGTAACCCATGTTGTTGTTGAGTTCCTTCTGTAGATAATAATCCTCATTGTTGACATTGTGCGACGAATATTGGTGCCCCCTTTCAAATAATCTTCTTCATTTGTGCCTCTGGTGATTTGCAGAATATGTCCCTGGGGTTTGTAACCATTGTATTCCCAAGACAACATCTACACCTCCAAATGGTACTGTGTAAAAACTAGATTCCATTTCGTAATCGCTTAATTGCAATTTGGCTTTGTGACATTTCCCTACTCCATCTATTTTCTTACCATTTGCCAACATACTTTATGTCTATAGCTAGATATACAAATAGGTTTAATCTTTTTGCCACCTTAACATCAACGAAATTATGGGTGCTTCTCATGTCTATTAGCACAATGACATTTTCCTTCTTAATATGACCTTTCAACTTTGGGGTTTGTGGTTGTGTTATTCTCGTGATTGCGGCTAGGGAGATTCTTGGCATATCTTCTTCTTCTAGCTCTATGTTTGGAGCATCGTTTTCTTCGTGGCTATCGTCCCCTGAGTCACTACTCGAAGAGTCTTCTTCTCATTCTACTTCGCAATTGTAGAGCTTTTGTGTGCTGCATTTGTGACCTGGTGAATATTTGTCTCCACACTTCCAACATTTGCCATCATTTATCTTCTCAAAACTTGACTGTTTCCTCCTCGCAACGGGGGTGAAATGTACCTACTATATTTGTCTAGAGAATTCTTGCTTGACTTTCCTTTTGAGTAATTGCTTGATTTTTCGGACATGGTATATACTTATTAAACTTATGCTTTTGTTCAATGATTTTTGCTACATGTCTGGCTTCCTCAATGGTTTTGGGTTTGTACAATTCTACTCGGATATACTCCTTAAGTCCACATCTAAACATTTTTAGCAGTTCATCATCAATAAATCCTCTTTGTCTTATAGCTAATACTTCCCATTCGTTGGTGTATTCGCTTACAAACCCTTTTTGCTTGAGAGAATGAATTTTTCATAGATATCATCTTCTTCTTCGTCATGAAACCTTTTTAGCAAGTCATCCACAAAAAATTTCTAAAGGAATGAACAAGCTTCACATTTGTTGGACCACCATAGAAACCAATCATATGCCTCAGCTTCCAAATTGCTGGATGCGGTCATGATTTTTTCCCGTTCACCTTTTGGCGGGTTTGACTCAAAAATGGCCTCCATTTTATTAACCTAAACAATAGCGCCTCTATGATCTTTACCATCGTACTTAGGTAATTCTCTCAATGTTATCTATTTTTTTATATCGTTTGTTGATTTCACGAGTTATGATTATCCTATTTTGACCTTCTCCTATCTCTGCCTACTTCTTCTCAACATTATTGAGACAACATCGTACCTTATTGAGTTCTTGATAATTTTTTGTGTCGTCATTATTATTCCCCATTTTTTATTTATTTTTCTTCTTGGCAAAACCAAAAATTTTTATAAATTAATTAATTAATTTATGTAGCTGTAAACTATATGGTATAATTATATAATTACAAGGTATACAATATAATTATATAATTAAACTTTATATAATAAAAAGTTTATATAATTAAAACTTTTTATGATTAAAACTTTTGTATAAATTAAGGTGGGGAGGCACGACTCTATAGAAACTGCAAACAACGATTGACTTAGCAACTTATGATACAACAGTTGGTCGGGGGGCAAAACGGAACAACCTAACACAAGACAATGGACAGAGCGTTGGTCGGACGGTTCAGCAGCATACAAGGAATAGCCACAGTGAGGTCGGCACGGCAAGATGAATGGACAATGACAATTCAATGAATACGTCAGACTTGACAGAATCGGGCGAAGTATGCAGCTATTCAGAACAGACGGCGATTCAAAACAACAAGTGAGAGAAACACAAAGCAACGGGAAGCAGAGTGAGAACAGTGGAACACAGACACGGACAACAGAGACCAAACGACGGTGAAGGGCAGAGATGGAACACGCAATAGTGGCCATGATACCACTGTAAGACATAGACTTGATTCGCTGATGAATTCACTTGTAGAATTACACAATAAATGTAATAAATACTTTTTATTAACTGAATATTTGAAGGATGATTTACATTCCCTCAGACAGTATGCCTAAATAGGCAGTGACTAGTCACGACGATAAGTGGTCATGCATTTTGACAATGACTTTTCATTAATTAATAATATTTGAAATTGTTTAAATAATTAATTAATTAATTAATTATATACATATTATTCTATGAATTATTTATTCATAACAATCTTCCCTCCAAATTCCCCTTGAGAGACCCAAGAGGTGAATTTCTCTATGCACCGACAACGATGCCACCATTGTGCTGCTCCTCCGTGACCATTGTGTCCCAACTAATTACAAAGAGTCCTTGGCCCCAAACAAGGCACTATCTAGTGGCTTGTTAATGCCACCTTCTTCGACAAACTTCTGCAAGAGAGTGTTGTTCAATCGGCAATCCCATGTACAGCCAACACACCGGGACAACTCACAGAGTTTATTTGCCCCCCTACCAATCTAACCCATCACTAATGATGTTGGATATATGAAAGTGTGTGGACTCTCGATCACTGGATCCATTGCACTGCTAATACCCTCACTAACCAAGCCCATGCTATGGTGGGGAATCTCGCTTGGATCCCAGCAATAGTATGGTCCTTGGACTCCTCTGGTAACCCACGACCCTTGTTGGACTATGGTCCTGGCCATTGATATACCTAGGTACTTAACTAACTCCACCGGATACCAACTCAGTATCTCCCGCCATCCAACCCCCAGAGAGGGATCGAATGCACGAACTCCTGTACATGGAACAAGCCCTCCCTCCTGCAAATGTTGCACCCTGCACAACTCATGTTGCCTTGTTTCGCTGGTCTGGTCAACACCTATAATTTGTCTAGGTGACGTGGTCTCTCTCTCACCAATGTTCACAGGCAACCCCACAATGTTGCAAGCCCCATCAATGTATGCCTGAAGAGCGTTACTATGGCACTCCAATATACACCCCTCTAGTTGCATCGTTAGGGACATCAACAGTTCCCCAACACGTGTTAGCTTGACCACTGACTTGGCACAAACCGCCCTCATATCCTCCAGCTACCCATTCCATTGTACAATGGTCTCCCTGACTGTCCTAGCCTTCTTTCCCAACGCTCGAAGGTTGGCCTTAAGATGTTGAATTTGTTGTGCACGTCTATCATCTGAGAACTCAATCACAGCTCTGGATACCTCTGTACCTATCAGCACCTCATCATTGGATATGCCTCTTGGCACCTCACTAATCGACTTTGGTCTACTATCACTTGACAACTCAGACATGACCCTGGACACCTCATCAAGGGATACCACATCAACGGATGGGCCCACTGGGGTACGCTCTGTGCTCTCCACCAAGGTGTCAGTGAGATTATCAAAGGAATCTCTAACAATGGTGACTCCCGCGTCACAGTAGGTAGATCTACATGCTCCTCATAATCCTGCGTGCCCTTTGCCTCATGCTCAACCTCCTCATTTTCTTTGCCTGCAACACTGCAACTGTGTTTTCTTCTTGTTGCCCTTGTTGATGCCAATTCTTCGAACTCCTCCACTAGTCTTGTGAAATTCCTATTATAATTTTCAAATTTCGCAAAGAATTTCTCTTGTTGAGACAATTTTGGGCATAAGTCAATCTGAAGATTAATGTTGGACTAGAGTTTCGGTCTCTGGAAGTTTGGCCCAACAATAGCATTTTGGCATTACCATGATTTACACCCACAACTGGCCAAAATCATGCTCTTATACCACTTAATGTTCCAAACTAGGAATTAACAGTGAAAATCAAGACAATGAACTAAGATGCAGCAATTAACAGTGACCATGCCACAAGTACCTGAAAGGTATACATAACCATCAAAATGCCAAAGAAAATTCTCCAAACCACTAAGCCATTTATTAATAATGATAAATTAGAGTACTTAAGCAGGTATGAACAAGGGAACTTGGTCTTGCTATTCAAGCTATGCAAACCCCAGGTGGTACAACTCTGATTTGGAGGAAATATTAGCCCAAATTGGTACTGCACTCTACCCAGAAATTATTGTTGTTGTTGCTAGAATGGGACTGAAGATTTTGCTCTGAAGAATGCCTGATCACCCCGAAATTGCAGCCATAGACTCCCTTTCAAAAACCCAGAATTACGAGTACAAAGAGAAACACACCATCAATACATGTAACCACAAGAATCCCAAAAAGGACTGCAAAACCCTGGTCTTCCTTAGCCAAAAATTGCAGAGATACAGTGAAATAATACAATGATAGCTTCTCCCTCAAGAGTCCAACCATGAAAATGACTAAGAAAGTACAT